>VDFB02026320.1:142426731-142480104 GCA_007258455.2 Sequoia sempervirens | reverse complement strand
ACATTGTAAAGCCAAATCCAATGATAAAATGGAGTTCAAGACAGGTATTTGAACCTATAGCAAACACACAACTCTCCTATCCTAAGAACTCCATTTGCAGATCCAACTTCCGTACTTTGTGACTCATTCGTAATTTTGTCTTGTGATTCTAGAAAATCACATGAAACAACTAAGATATTCCAAGCACTATCAAGACATGACATTAGAGACCTTGGGATAGTGTTTTGCAATTTGATTGTGGAAGATTGTCCTTCAAGAGAGGTGATGCACCTGTGCATTACCTATGTTGAGAAGTGCATAAAAAAAATATCAACAAAATAGGCACTAGAAGGAGAGCATGGCATGTTGAGGCTTCAAAACTGAAAGTTGAAAATTGAAAAGAGAACCTTCAAGAAGAAATATGAGATAAGGAGATCTCTTCTAATGCTGAAATTTAAAATCAAAAAATATTGAAGGAAAAAGAAGCTGAGTCGAAATGTAGCAGCATGTAGATTTAAACAAGAGATTGAGGAAACCATTGCAGAAATTCACACTAGAAGATAAATGTCAAATCCATTGCACTCATAGGAATAATGAATTGGGGTGTCTTACTTTACTAGCAATATTGAGAGAGTCTTGCAGGGAGAAATTCCTTTTTGGGTAATCTATTAGCCTTTAGTCCTTGCAGACCTAGAAGAAGAATTGAAAACTATGGTAGCTAAGGAATTCAAGGGGATGATCCAAGAATTTTTGGGGAGAAAAGATGGACCAAGATTGGAGGAAGTACTAATGTTAAGTTGGTGCAAATTTCATAATGCACCACATCATAGTTTACTTGTTCATCATGTGCAAACATCATCATCCAAGTCAAGGGTTGTTCAGAAAAGTTGGGGCATCCAACTATCAAGGAGGATGAGTCATCCCATGAGGCAGAAAAGCTATCAATATCTAGAGGACATCACCTTCAAGTCAGACCAAGAAGCTTCATAGGAATTGATGTTGGGACAACAAACACTAAAGTTGAATGCCAAGAGGAAGAAACTGATTTCAGAAGGACATCAAAAAGATGTAATGAAAAATCACTCTGAAGGGAGTTGGAAGGCCTTTCCTCTATTAGAAAAGAGTAGTCCTCCAATCTAGAAGAGGAGCCATTGGAAGTTGAGGATGGGTCATCACATTTTGCAGCAGCTCATGAGGATGCTGAAAATTAAAAAGAGGAAAATGAGCAAGAGGAAAGGGATGAAAACCTTGGAAAAATAGAAAATGATGATGAAGGAATACATGAAATTAGATTAGAAGACCTCTCCTTCATAAATGATAGTAATTGAGAATCTGAAAATGCAGATTTGGAGGAGTGAGAACAACTACAACTCATGACTATTTGCCATCCAACTTACCTCCCAAGTGATGATGAGGACTCGATCATGGATAGATATAATCGGCTTATCTCTAGGTTTTGCAAAGGATTGGTCCAAGCTCAGATATTAGGTGGATTTGGAGGTGTTGAAGCTACCAAATTGGTGTTGGCTCCATGATTCATCACACTCTAATTTTGTGTGCAAGCTATGCCAAGAAGTTGTCCAACAAGTTAGAGGACAAGCAGAGTAGCCAAGAGCCCAACCTCTTCTACTTGATTCCTAGATCAAAGTAGAAGATCAAGAGCTAGAGGTGAATTCCAACTCAGTTGAAATCAGTCCTCAAGAAGGCATTAGGAAAGCAAAGGAAGAAGGAAAAAAAAGTGGTCTCAAACTTCCAAACGATGGAGTGGCATAGATGGGAATGTTGTCCAATATTCATCCAAGGTCCTTCCCCCTATAGAACATTTGTAAGTGATGGATGATAGGATTTGTAGTAGACTTTCAGGGGTGAATTTTTCAATGTACATTGATCCCCTTGATGGACCAATGTCTCTTCCTATTTTCATCCCACTTGGAACCATGCCACAAGGGTATATCAACACACCAGAGGAGTACATCCTAGATATTAGCAGTAATGAAGACATACCACTTGAACCTCCTGTTGATGAAACACTAGAACCCCCAGAGTGGGAGAGGGGTTCCTTCTCCATTTATAGTGACAATGATCAAGGTGATGTGATCGAACATCCTAATGAGAAAAATGCAATACAAAAGGAAGAAGATAAATGTGGGGGTGTTCCAATGACTACCCACAAGTATTATACACCCAACCAACTACAAGATGCAACTTAGACTCCTATTGTGATCATTGTTGTTTCCTCTTCACATTTAGGGAGTTGTAATAGGAAAAATTCATCCATGTCATTGTCTTGTGACATTGAACACCACATAAATAAGGACACCACTTGGAAAAGGAAGTGGAATAGCATGCTGCCTTTTGAGGATAGCAATCAAGTGGACACCAGGTTTGTGAAAGATCGATGAGATGAAGTCTATCTCCTTAAGGAATAGTTGATAGGGAGTGTTGATCCCACACGGGGATTGGAAGAGGTTCTTATTGCCCCATTTTCCTAGCCTTATGAAAGCCTAATGCTGAAGTGTCACACCACCAAGTGCCTCCATCCAAAGCTACCAATGTACCTATTGACGATGTAGTGCTTGCTCTCAACTATCAAACACTGCCACAATTACACAACGACATCTAGGTTCTATCCTTTCTTGCTCATGTTAATTATCATAGTTGCACTTATCATTTTGATTATGGGAGTGAGGGAAGGAAAATTTTCTTATGGATCAACCATGGGTTCAATGAATCACATTAATTATTGATTTTTCATGATGACGTGATTGAATTTGAATGTTGTAATGTTGAACTTAGTTTTTTCTAAGTATAAAGATAAATCTACATGGCTTAGAACTATAATGATTTACCTATTACTTGTGCATGCATTATGAAATCCAATGAGCATTAATGTCAGCTTTCCTTTTCTGAACATAGCGCTTTGTAAATATCTCTTTATGCATAGCTCATTTTTGAGTAGTGTAGGTTTCTTGTAAATACTCTTCTTTCCTGATTTCCTTAGGTTAGCTGGTTTGCTATAGGTTGCTTTCTTTAGAGTAGTTTCTTCATTGTTTTATTTTGTTGTCCCACTTTGGTTAGTTTTCGTTTTCACTTTCCATTCACTTTGCTTTTGTTTTGTTGCTACTTTTTGTTGCTTTGCTCAGGGTCCCTCTACTTTTGGCTAGGCACATTTGTGTGCACAACAACCATACTTATTTCTTAGGATTTTTCTACATATTTCTTTGTTAAACTCTAATCAAGTTTTCAGAGTGGATGGTGAAGTTCTTCTATTTGTTGCAAGTGAATCTGGGTGTTTGATTTAAAGAGGATAAGTCCTTGGTTGATCTCATTCTTGATGTATTCTAAAATCTTATATCTTTTACACATCTTAAGAATCCTAAGGTTACTATAGGTCCTTTGTGAAGTCTAGTTAAGTGAAAATATAAAATTTTGCTTTAGCACCACTATGATTCTCAGTCGTGAGCGTGAGATTCAATACTTGTAGGTTGAAAAGAATAAAAATGAAAAATTAAAGTCAAAAGAAAAGAAAAAAAAACAAAGCCAAATATTGAAAATCAAAAGAAAAGAAATTCAGCTTTATAGGGGTATCTGAGCAACTCTACTAGGGCTATGGAAGCTTGGCCGATAGTAGAGAAATGTTCGAGAGAAGTACAACAACAACCTTGTTGGGGCTATGGACTCCTGACTGGAAACAAGGCAATGTCTCAAATGCTTTTGGAGTTAGAATAAACTACATAGGTTAACTTGACGGAGCTTGGGTTCTTGTAGCAACTAAAGGATGGGAATTAACACAACTAAACACACTTAGATTTTTAGCATACTAAAAGTTGGATTAACTAGTGGTTTGATCCTTTGGTTGAGTATTTGGTTTGTTTCCCCTAGTGCGAAGGTCAAAACTAGATATTTTGGGTTTGTGATTCTAGTTTGTCATCAAAATCCTCTAGACCATCTCCCTAGTGAGTCACCATTTGTTGTGCATGTTTTGCATACACACCCCACCATGGGTAGGGACCCCCTCTTTTTGCTCCTGACTAGTTGCTTTGCTCCTATCTCATTTTTTGTGCCCCTTTCCTAGAGCCTAAATTGGTCGTGTGCCTTCAAACGATCAAATTTCCCTAACCAAATCACCTACCTAAGTTTTTCCAAGTCTTTTTCTTTCACAGAAGTGCCCCTGCAAGTTTCCCTTTTTCTATTACCTCGATGTCCTCCAGGCCTCACAGACCTACATATGTGGGTTGCCTCATATAGGTCACCACTCATGTTTGACTATTGAGTAGTGACTAATGCCCAACTTCCACCCGCATGGTGAGCTCCACAATTAGTTTATTTGTTTGAGCCTTGATTGAGCATCCAAACGAGTGACAGATTCCATATCTCACCTAACCTAGGTCCACCATACAAATAAATCAATGCATTCCATTAATTGAAATTGTCCCATAAACACTACTCCATGCCCTTCATTTTACTTGGGGCATTCAAATCTAGAGAGAAGAAAAGTCCCCCCTTTCATTTTTTGTTCTTTGCCTTATTTTTGCTAACTTGGTGCATGCTCACTCAATTCACCTTTTCCTTCATTTTTGACTTTGGGGACAAGTTTCCTATGGATTTGGGATGCTTTTGTGGTGCCTAAGTGAACTACAAAGGTTTTGTTAAGTTTTCAGAAGTTGTATAAATTTCATTTTGGGACTTCATCCCTCTGTGGCCATTCTCTGGGACTCCGTCCCTCTGTGGTTGTTTTCGGGCCTCTGTCCCTCCATGGCCATTTATGAGCCTCGATCCCTTTTTTATCATTTATGAGACTCTATCCCTCCATGGTCTTTTCTGGGCTTCTATCTCTCTGTGGCCATTTCTGGGGTATTGTCCCTCCACCCATCATCTATCATCCCTCCACCTATTGTCATCCATCCACCGTCTGTTGTCCTTCTCCCCTATGGCACATGTACCCTTGAGTGCACATTAATGTTTATGGTCCAAATGAGCTCCAAATATGAATATTTTGATTTTTGATGATGCATGAATGGATCTAACAAGGAGTTTGTAGGATTTGACTAATGTTTGTCTTGATTTGTGTAAGAAATAACTTACAACATTTCATGTATGCAGGATTCAAGAAATGTATAGCAGGTCCATCGGGGGCCCATTAAGAAAGTTGAACATAACTCCTGTCACAATTCATTTTATGCCCAAATTTCCTCATAGCACCCATGAATAGAGCTTGAATTATAAGCTAGCCTATGTCAAGGAAGTTAGTGAAAAATCTATAAAGGGTGGCCTTGAAGGTGGTAGGAGGGAGTGGAAGTTGGCAGGAGGGAGTGGTTGTTTCCTACCTCCAAGCAAACGATCATGATCCACAAGAGTTGTGTCATCATATCATCTGATCCATTTAATAACGATACAAATATACAAATGGGATGCACTTAGTTTGATGAGAAATGTTTCAAACCCATGAAGGGAAGAATGCAGTTTCAGCTACAGTAAAAGGGAAATCAGCTAGAAGACAAAATTGCTATAGTTATTGGCCACTACAAGACAAAACAAGGAAAAGACAAAAGATGTATTTTAAATTATTGAATTCTATGGGGTAGGTGAAGCCCTAGTGCAATTCAATCCTATTCATTTATTTGGGCTTTGGAAAACTATAAATAGGGGTTTCCCCCTCATTTGTAAATGGTTGGAGAGCTAGTGTAAAACGAATTTACAGCAATAAAAGACAACATTGCATGATTTTATGGATTTTCTCTTTGATTTTTCTCATCTTGCATGCATGGTTCTACCTTCTATATTAGTTTTAGTTGTATTTTATTGAATGGAAGTGGTTATGGTAGTTGTTTTTTTAGTACTTGATGAATTTATAGCTCATAATTTTTGTGGTTCATTGATGATTAATCACTTTACAAAGCTAGTCTGATCTTCTTTCCTTTATTGCTGCTACATAGTTCAATTGCATGTGCATGATGTGTGTGTGTAATCTAAAAATCTGTAGTCCTCAAAAGATTGCAATAGTTTTGTGTAACTATAGGATCCTCTTGGCTAAGAAAAACCTAGTTTAGGGAGTTTTTCTACTATAGCGGCCTTCATGATCAATGTTCATTCACAGTTTTAGGTCTAGGAACTTCTTCTCTTCCCTACCATTTTTTCCTTTTTTTAATAAGTGACCTATGCTAAGGTTCATTGCACATTGTAAAGCCAAATCCAATGATAAAATGGAATTCAATACTACTATTTTAACTTGCAACAAACATACAAGAACTCTCCTTAGAACTCCATTTGCAGATCCAACTTCCCCACTTTGTGACTCATCTGTAAGTCTTCCTTGTGATTCCATCAAATTAGATGAAAGAATTGAGATATTCTAAGCACTATCAAGAATTGATATTAGAGACCTTAGGATATTGTTCTGCAATTTGATTGTGGAAGATTATCTTTCAAGAGAGGTGATGCACCTATGCATTACCTATGCTGAGAAGTGCATAAAAAACACATCAACAAACACCCTACCCTCATGATCTATTATTTTTTTGTTACCACTTTGGTAGCACTCTCTACATGTCATTACAAGTTTTGGGGCTACAATTTTACGTGGGAAGTTAGTTTCCTTGTCTAATCCACTCTTTTAGATCTTTTGTGCATTCTCAATGATGCAGTTGCTTGTGATTCTTCATTGAAATTCATCTATGTCAAAATGTCCCAAGTTAGTATTTGATATCAAATCCCACATTAAGGTAACCTTAGAGGTGATTTCCACCTCATGAAACTAATAATTCATTTGGACCTTCTCCTCTTTTCCTCTCTGTGCTTTGGCAATCTTCTTTCCCTTTTATTTTTCTACATACTATCCTTATGTGCCTACAACAAATTCCATAAATCTTGCAAGCAATGGAAAAGTAAGCATATTTACATAAAAATCAAGGAAGCATTAGTGAAATCCTTCAAAAAAAAGGTTAGACCCAATAATTCATCTTTCAAATACCATGAAATACATTAAATTTCATCATTTGGTGCTCATTTGGGTCAATTATAGATATGTAGGCCCAACGATGTTGGTTTCCCTAGACTGAAAGTCGTCAAGAGTAGTCAAGAATAAAATAGCAACCAGGTTGTAGCGGCTTGTAGATGGCCACTTGCACTCAAAATTATCCATCAAAATTTTGGAGATCAATCAAGGCTTTAAGGAATTTGGCATGCTAGTCAATCAATCACGAAGTTATTAGAGGTGTCCAATTGATCATCTTACTTATGTGAGTATGAGGCATGCATAGGTAGGGGACAACATGGGTGTTTAAAGCTCTTTCATTGAGAAACAATGGTTGCAAGATGGAAACCTGCAATGGGAATCCTGTACAAGGGGTTCCATAGGCGACTTCATCCATCTAAGTTTATGCCTTCTAGTTCTGGTCTCTTCAAAATTTGTGAGCAGGGGTTGGCAGAAGGATTTCAGTAGATGACCATTCAAGGACGGAGGTGGAGACATGATGGAAAACATGAGGCATTCTACACTAGTGGGTCCACAAAAGACCCTAGCACTATATTTTTTCATAGAGGGACTTGAATGGTGGAAAAGGGATCAAGCTCCACAAGGTAGGTGGAAGGCAAGTTGTGGTCGTTTGTGAGCGATGAACAAATGATAGCAGGCTGTAGGTGGTGGCCCATAAAGGAATACCTACAATGCACATTTACTTGGTCCTCTTATGCTTAATGATTTGAGTGGAGATGGTGAGCTGAGAATCTATAGGGAAAACTGGTGAGGTTTCAGGGCTATTTAGAATGGCGGCCAATGTGGCAGGGCGGTTTGCAAATGGACACCAATAAAGTTCATCCCATGAAGGGTCAACACTTAACATTTCTATCTAAGAGTTGGAGGTGGTGCTGGGATGTGTGGGCTCTAAAAGGTGAGAAGAGGAAAAAGGTTCTCCGCTGGAGGGAAGCGTGTGCAATGATAGCAATGGACAAATGGAAGTCCACAATGAGAGACTCATATCACAAACTTTGTTTAGGCATTCAAAGGTAATGGGCTCATTGGAACCCATGATGCAAGAGGCTAGCATGAGATAGCCATTTTAAAAAAGTGACTAGATGGGGCTCACTAGCACATGATGACCCGTAATGGTAGACCTGTAAAGGGTTTTAGGTTTTGTACCTTCACTCAGGTTTTCGTTTGAGTTTCTTGGTAGTGATGGGGTGGCATCTGTGGGAAAAAGTGGACCTAGAAATGTGAAATACTTGTTTTTTTGTTTGAAAGTCATTTCAAGTGGTGGTGAAGGGTTTGCAGGCTATAGGGATCTCAAAGCTCTAGTTGAGAATGGTGATGGAGAGGTGAAGTTCTGCATGGCCCTTAGAGGCCAAATTTGATCAATTTTCAAGGAATGTTCAAATGGGTTGATGCAGAATTTTGTGGTGAATTGGCCACCTAAGAAATTTTTATATGTTTGCCTCAAAAAAAATTTAGTTAAATTTTGAAACTCAACTTAAAGGATGCTTTAGTTGACTGGTGACAAACATGCCTAAGAATCCTGAAGAATTCCATGAATGCAACACTAGAGATTAGCTAGAAGTTTGTGCAGGTGTGAAGGAGGTAGCAACTGTTTGAGGTTTGACAATTCTCTGACTTACGTTAGTGAAAATGATAGGTCGACCATCCCATTTATAGTAAATTTTTCATTAATGACCCATATTTATTGCTTGTATGGCGACTAGTGGGGTAGCTATGTGTAGGTTTCAAAGGAGTAGCGGCAGGAAGGTCAGGTCCCACGCTGGGGATGGAACCTTGGAAGTTTCCATCAAACGAGAAGTGAGAGAGGATAGCCATGGAGGGTGTGGGACCCACCAGGTGGGTGGATGTTATGTGTTAGTTTCTGATGAAATGGTGAAAGAAATATAGCGACAAGCAAGGGGAAACCCACAAGGGTGGACTCGTAGGAGTCAAAGGATGCTAAATTGAAAGCCTAAGGGAAACCTGCCAAGGAAACCCCCAAGGGACAAGGACTTAGAACTTTCTTGGGTGATGAACCTTGGTCGATTAAAGATGATGACTTTGGACTTCTTTGACCACTTGGAACTCAAAATTAGGGGACACACAAAATTAGGAAAAGACAAAAAGTGACCCGATGAAGGAAAAAAGAGAGGGTCCATGTTCTGAATGGGGCATGTGTGTTATAGGCACAATAGGTTCATAGGAGGGGCAACATTATCAACATCAATCACTTTCTTCATGGATTTATATTTGTTACTAGTTTCATTTATTATAAAGATATAAAAAAACAACAAAAATCCAAGAATATGCATGGGACAACAAATTTATTTATTTAATAAGAATATATAAATTAATAAATTTTTAATCCTACAAATATATAAAAGCACTTATGTTATAATATGTAAACATATTATAAAATTTCTTTAAAAATCATGTAATATAACATTATGTTGGAAAACCAAAAGAAACATAATAAATAAGATTTCTTACTATCGTAGATTTTATTAAAAAATAGAACTCTTAAAAAAGAAAGGGGAAGGAAACATGACTTAAACCTTACCTTGAAGAGGCATGGTCCACATTGATGTAATGGCCCCATTCTATCCATGACACCATCATGGGGCATGCATGTCCATGGAATGTGATTTCCCTCTCAAGGTTAGTGAGCCCTTATTTATTTATTCTTTTCTCTTTTGTGTTCTTTTAAAATATAAAAATATATCTATTCAAATGATGTTTTCTATTTTTTTGTATTTATTTAGTTTAAATTAAAGAATGTAAAACAAATAACATATATGATAGCTTAATATATATTTATATATATATAATAAAAAAGGTTTTAATTGTAAATATAGAAATGAAAGTATTTGCATTCAAATGTGGGTATAAAAATAAATAAATATAAATAATAAATAAATAACTAATGAGAATATAATAGAAATTATGAAAAATAAACAAATAATGAAAATAAATTAAAAGAAAAAATTACAATACAAACTCATGATTTCATTTGGGGTCGCTTGATTTCCCAAGCCCTAATACCTTCTCCTTCCCTTCAAGCTACAAATAACTTGGGAGAAAAATGAAAAGGAATATTCTTTATAATTACTTATTTGGATTAGGGAAATTTTTGAGACTACCCTAGATCTAAGGATCATAATTTTTTTTATCAATTGATTAAATATAATGCTCAACCTTAAGAAAAATAACTAAGTCTGTAGTTAATTAAAAATAATTGTGACTTGAGTTATGAAGGGATTCCATGTTCCTTAACACCAATAACTTGAGTGAAAACTAAGGTTACATTTTGAGAAAATGAAATGTATTGTAGACAAATGTATCCCTTTACATTTTCACACTTGTTTGGGCCCTCTCTACTAAAATTGGGCTTCTTTATGATTTAGTTGGTCATATTTTGCATCCAAAAGCCTTATTTAATGTATCATTCTGAGGATATTCTCAACACTTGGCTAATGACCAATCATAATTCATGATTTTGGGTTGTGTGTTCTAGATCTAGTGATCTAGGACTCATACACCACCTTGGGTGTATGGGTCCCACCTAGGTTTTAGGGACTGATCTTGAATATGGAATAAAAATTAGAATATCTTGAAACTTGTGTCCCAAGCTTAGGCTATTGGGACCCATATGCCCCAAATGGCGTATGAGTCCCAATTCAATTCTTGGCAGGATTTTATTCTCCTAGATCTATTGTTGACTTGTAGTGTTGTAATTTGAGGAAATTTGACATAAAAAAAGTATAAATACAATGTTATTTCACATATTTTATCCTATAAAATTTCATGAGCAAGTGAGACCTAAGAATTTAAGCATTCTAGCAATTCAAGAGCATTCAAGAGCTGATTATTGAGCATTTTGAGCTACATTCATGATTCAAGCATCAATTCAAAGTCATCATGCATCATGTGTTTTTTTGACCTTACATTTGTGATGTAGGTTTTCATGTTTCAAGAAAGTATTCAAGATCAAGTTTCATATAAAAAATCAAGATTCAAGATCTACATTCATGCTAACCATTTCATACAAGATTCTTGTCTTCATATCAAGGGTTTGGCAACTTGCAACAATGCATATTGTTCATTCATCATTCCTTTATTCTATTCGATTTCATTTCAATGTTTGATTACCAAAATGGGGTTTGACCAAGGAAAACCCCTATCCACTAACACCACAACATTTTTCTCTCTTCATGTGTGATTGTAGATCTAGGTGTTTTGAGACTTGAAGATCCTTTGAAGACAAAATTTTCATCTTCATGGAAACTCACCTATAGATCGCAATTCAAACTTTCAAACTCAAATATTGGACAGGAGAGAAGCTATAGAAGATGACTCAAGGATACCAAAATTTTAGAAAACCCTAATACTTCAACTAAATCTCCACCTTCGGTAGATGAGCCCAATATACCACTTTTTAGAAAATTTATATAGATGTTGGTTTACCATTTGCACATTCCAGATTCAACCAAAAACCCTACACTAGGACTAAATGGCCCTGTCTGGTGTATGATTCCTTGTACACATCAACAAAAAAAAAATTAGGCTTTTTTGGTCTTGCTTAGTCATCTTTGACCTTCCAAGTACTTTTTATCTCACTATTTCTTATTATGATTTTAACTTTCATTTCCTAGATCATATATCTTGCATTCATTTCGTTCTTTCTAAGCATTTTCTTAGTTGTGAAACCCCTCTTTAATCACACCTAAGGAGACCTTGTAGGAATCTATTTTCCTAATTGGATCATTAGGTTGAGATCTCTAGGGCTTCCTAGAATGAACTAAGAGTGAAATAGGAGGATGTACCTAACCCCTTCTTATGTGTTCCATCTCCTAAATGGTGGAGCACACTATTTCCTTCAGTTTATTTTGGTAAAACTTACCTTTGAACCCTATATTTTTTATTTAGAGTGCATTAAAGTCCTAGATCTAGGGTACATTAGCTTTGCATTAGATCTTGCATTAGTTAATTTGCATTTAGGGCTTCTAAATCTTGTATTAGTTAAAGTGCATATAGGTTGCATTTTTGCATTTTAAATCATTCAATTTTATAGAAATTCTACAATTGCAAATAGTCTAATAAAAATGCAAATTAGAAACCTTAGAATCAACATAGGATTTATTGAATTTAGTGTCAAAAACCTCATCTAGGACTCATTTTCCCTTTTGGGAAGTTTAGTCCCTATACAGGTTGTTTTACCTAACTTCTATGACTTATCTGATGTGTTATTTTCATTGTTTGAACCTTTCAAAAACCCTAACTAGGACACATTCAACCCTCTAGGTTATTTAGTCTTGTATCAGACCTTAAATTACATTTTATAACATTAAAAACTATGTTTCCATGCTTCTATTTGATGTTGTTAGATCTCTAGTTCAGGTTATTGAGTTTATGTTTCATTCATTTCATTGGATCTAGCTTAATTTCAAGTTCATTTGTAAACATATGAATTGGAATTAAAATCATATTATTTATTTTGTTTTTATTTCATTTGTCTTACATTCATTAATTATCCTTTGCACATGAGCTTTAACTTAGATGATGATGATGAGATTGCTAAAATTGATGAAGAAGTGCACAATGAATTGAATACATTGTTTTCCTCTTCTGTGAGATTAAATGATAATTCTCCTAAGAAGAGTGTTGAACTTGGTGCTTTATCTAGTTTGACACTTGTCGTTGTCCCCTTGTTTAGTTGTCTTCCTTCTATATATGATGAACAAGATTGGGATGTAGATGACCTATTGTAGGTTGACTTGTATGTGCCTTACTCGTCTTGTATTGGTTTTATTTTTCATGTTTCTTTTATGTGATTTCATGTACATAATGTGATCCCATGTACCATTTTGTTTGACGTGTATCTCTCTATTTGTGGCATTCCTCTATTTGTATCTACATTCTTCTATATGTCGTAAAGCTTTTAATTTTATCTTTCCTTTGTCTTATGTTTTCCTTTTGTGGATGATGCAAGGCATCGAGAAATTTATGTCTCTTCCATGTTGACCCAAAAAAATTTCTTTATTTTTCACTCTCTTTATGGCATTCTTTCTATTTCATGAGTATTTAGGGAATGATGATAGTTTCAAACTCTCTAAAAACATTGTAGCAAAGGCATACCAAACCTGAATCCATGGATCCCTTATGTGATTTTGGGATTTCATTTTGGGGGAAACCCCTTTTCATGATGTAGCTTTATTTGGAAACATATTTCTTGGCATATGGATTTCCAAATAATCTCTCATGTCCTCTTTATTTGTTAGAATTTATCATTTTCTACTTTAAAGTATTTGCTCATGGCATGGTGTAAATTTCTTTAAAGTGGGGGCATACATTGGAATTATTATTTTGCATTTCAATTATAACTAATGTTTTATTATGTGGTATTCTTACTTCATGTGATGCATCTTTCTCTTTGTAGTGACATTAGGTGTGATTTCCTTCAAGAGTGTGACCTCTCTTATCATATTATATTCCTCTTAGTGTCTTGATATAACACACTACATCCCCTAAGTTGTGGATCTTCTATTCTTCTATTGGTACTTTCTTGGAGACATTAGGCATGATTTTCCCTAAGTTAAGACCTTACATGAACTAATAAAAACTCCTTTGAACATACCTTACACTAATTTTTTCATTTATAATAAATGTTATATGGCCACCTTGCATAGCACAAGTTGCTTGCCTATGGAGCCATCCTGTTTGTTCATCAGTGTTACCATACAATGTTTTACTTACCTCATGGATCCTATTTTTCATGTTGTGTGGCACATTATCAAAGTTATCAAGAGGTATATATTTCATATGGTTAATGTATTGGAGTTGACCTTAGGACTAGCTTCCCATAGCCACTTGATTATCTGTGTGATCACATACTGGCCATGTGCATATTTGTCTTTGGGGACTCACCTAGTAGAAGACCTAAGGCTCCACTAGTCCTTGCAAGAATGTTTTTGGTTTGCATAGTGTACACCATGTTCCACTTGTGACTATTTTCTGATAAACAACTTATAGATCCAATCCACATGGTGTTGGAAAAATGATCAAAGCTTGATACACCCTTCTTTTTCTTTCTTTTTTGTCTTTTCTAGTGTATGATTCTACCTTGTTGTTACTACTTATATTATTCACATGTGTGTTATTTTATGCCTATGTTGGTTTGCCATAGGATCTTGATCCTGGGGGCTTGTGCAACCCTCTTGATTGTTGACATCCTATATCACTAGAACTGGTACATTTGAACCCCTCTTGATGCAATTTTGTCCACTTTAGTGTGAGTTTGAAGCAAGTTCCTACTCTCACTAAAGTGGGTGCTAAATGTAGTATATAAAAATGCATCCCTTTACATTTTCAAACTTGTTTAGCTCCTCCCTTCTAAAATTTGGCTTCTTTATGCCTTAATTAGTCCTATTTTGCATCCACAAGCCTTATTTAATGCATCTTTTTAAGGATAATCTCAACACTTAACTAATGACCAATATTAATTCATGATTTTTTGTTGTGTGTTTGAGAGCTAGTGATTTGGGACTCATAAACCACCTTGGGCATATGGGTCGCAGTTAGGCTTTGAGGCCTGATCCTGAATATGGCATACAACTTAGCATTTCTTGAAATTTATGTCCCAAGCTTAGGCTACTAGGACTCGTATGCCCCAACTGGAATATGAGTACCACTTTATATTGGACTTATTTTGAATTCATTTACTGGAAATATTTTATTCTCCTAGATCTGATGTTAGCTTGTAGTGTTGTAATTTAGGGAAATTTGGCATTAAAAAGTATGAATACAAGGTTATTTCCCATATTTTCTCCTAGAAAATTTCATGAGCAAGTGTGATCTAAGAATTCAAGAATTCTAGAAATTTAAGAGCATTCAAGGGCTGATTATGAAGCATTTGGAACTACATTTGAGACTCAAGCATCATTTCAAAGTCATCATGTGTGTTTTTGAGCTAACATTGGTGATGGAGGTTTTCATGATTCAAGCAAGTATTCAAGATCAAGTTTTGTATCAATAATGAAGAATCAAGATCTACACTAATGCTAGCCATTTCATACAAGATTGAAACCTTCATATCAAGGGTTTGGTATGTTGTAACATTGCATATTGTTCATTCATCATTCCTTCATTCTATTTGATTTCATTTCAAGGTTTGATTACCAAAAGAGGGTTTGACTAAGGAAAATCGCTATCCACTAACAAAAAAAAGAAAATTCCCTCTTCATGTGTGATTGAAGATCTAGGTGTTTGGAGACTTGAAGATCCTTTGAAGAAAAATTTGCAAGATTGAAGAAAGTGGTCAAAGTTGTCAAGAAGTTATCATCTTTAGGGAAACTCACCTACATATTGCAATTCATACTTTTAGACTTGGAGATAAGACAATAGAAAAGATATAGAAGATCACTCAAGGATACCAACATTTCAAAAAAACCCTAATACTAGGACTAAATTGCCACCTTGAATGTATGAGTCCTAGTATACCACTTTTCAACAATTTTATGTAGATCTTGGTTTACTAGTTATAGATTCTAGATTTAGTTAGAAACCCCAAACTTGGACTAAATCATCTAGTCTGGTGTATGATTCCCTGTACACATCAATAATGACAAATTTTAGGATTTTCGGGTCTTCCTTAGTTATCTTTGGTCTTCCAAAAACTTCTTTATATCTCACTATTTCTTATTCTAATTTTAACTTTCATTTCATAGATCATATAGATTGCATTCATTTCCTTCTTTCTAAGTATTTTCTTAGTGTTGAACCCACTCTTTAATTACACCTAAGGATACCTTGTAGCAATCTATTTCCCTAATTGGATCACTAGGTTGAGATCTCTAGGGTTTCCTTGAATGAACTAAGATTAAAATAAGAGGAAGGGCTTACCCCGCTTCTTACATGTTCCATCTCCTAAAAGGTGGAGTACCCCATTTCCTTCAGCTCATGAAATAATAAAATGAGTAAAACCTTGAGTATATGGTTAATTTATTAGATAAATTTATGTATAATATATAATATTATGTTGAAAGAATAAAGAAGAAATCCTTTGATGTGTTGTCATTGATGCCAACATATTTGTTGACAGTTTTGTCTAATCTAGTGAATAGAGTGTATGCATCCTAATTCAATAATTTGGTCTGGAATTGCTCATGCTATAATATTGGATTATGATTTTATAGTATTTTTTACAAGACTAATAAATGCATCTATGTTCAAATTTTCAACTATTCTGTTGAATAGGTTGAATGTTACAAGTAATAAAAGTTTGACATACAGTTTTTCCTTTTTGCAATGTAAATGTGTATGAGTAATTTGGTCCACATTCCTTCAGTGTTTAAATTTAGGCTCTACAATTTTGGGAGATGGTTTATATATTTCAATATTCTATATATTCCTAATGGTGAATTATTAGGTGATCAGATGGATCATTGGTGTGTGATTAGTTGGCTTATTTTGTGATTAGGTCTAATTCCTGGCTCACCTAATGCTTGATATATGTTATGGAGATTAAATAGGTATTGTGGATATTAAAGGGATCTATTTCAGATCCATGCCAACTAAAATTAAGTTTTGCATGGTTGGTTTGAACATGAAGAAGTTTTTTGTTCAAGTATGAAGCTGACAAGGTGATTTTGAATTAAAATAGGGCTACATCTAATTAGGTTGACCTAATTCATGTATGTGGATGTAACTGGGTATATATGGAGGAAATTTTTGAGTTGTAGAAGGACATGACATGATATGACATGTAATGTGATGTGTGAAAGATATGATATTGTACAAACTTGTACATTTTTATGTGTGTAATCAAATAAGTGAAAAATTGTTGAGCGATGTCTAAGCAAAGCAATATTTTGTATTTAGAGCTTCAAAGGAACATGATTCAACAAAAAAGAAGTTGCAATTTGTATCAATTCAAATTTTGGCTATGTAGCCTTTCCTATTTTGTATCTATTTCTACCTATGATCCTTATAAGGATAGTGTGTCCTAGCAATGAGACCATGGAATATCTTATAATTGGTTATAATATATTGTGAGCTAATATTCACCATGATTTTTCCCTTTTTGGATTTTTTGCATAAGTATCCTAGTGTTCATGTGTTATGTGCTCTTGTGATCTCTTTTATGTTTTCATTCATTGTTGTATTTAGATTTACTTTGTTAATTGGATGGTTTGTGATTAATTGGATATATAGAATACTAATTCACCCCCCTCTTAGTATTTTGGGTGTTCAACAATTGGTATCATAGCATAGTTCCTTTTGAGAAGCCTAATATATTGAGGAGTATCTTGGAGTTTGAACACATGGATAATATTTAAGGTGTCCTATTCCTCTGGAAGAAATTTTTGTAATTGAATACATAGAATATGACTATATGTTTGAAAAAGAACTTAAAGCTACCCTTGAAGATCTTGATAGAGTTGAAAATGAGAAAAAAATAATGAAGGAAATAAGGGAATCAAATGAATCTATCAAAAATTCAAGAAAAAATAAAGAAGTTTAGAGAGAGACATAGAGAAGTTAATGAAAAATTGAAGAACTCAAATGAAGACATCACCAGACTAAAAGTACAAGTGGAAGAAAAAGAAAAGAATTGAGGATTTTCTAAATGCAACTATACAAAGGAAAACTGATGAATGTAAAAAACTTGAACAATAAGTGGTAACCCTAAGATTAGATATGGAAAAAGTAAGAGCTCATGAGGAAAAATTCAAGACAAATTCTACAATGCTTGACGAACTAATTACTAGACATAAACTTTCTAAGGAAAAAAGTGGTTTAGAACTTGAAGAAGGAGAAATATCAAAGGAAAATCATATTCGTAATAAGGTTGACAATCAAAAGAAGAATCAAGGAAATGGAGGAAATAGCAGAGATCAAAGAAGCATTACTAGAAGATCTCCAATTAGACAACCAAATGCTCAAAGGTACCCATATTTCAATGGTATTTTCTTTTCATGCAATAAAATTGGATATAAGGCTATAGAATGTAGAAGTAGAATGAATCATAATGTTAGATACTTTTCTAGGAAATGTTTTGCATGCAATAATTTTGGATATAGAGCTACTGAGTACAAAAGTTAGATGATGAATAGATTTAATAATGGTAGAATGCTTCAATCTGTCAATGGTTATTGTTATACATGCGATGTATTTGGACATAAGACTAACCAATGTAGATCTAGTTTGAATGGAATTCATTTTGGTTAGAAAACATTTGTATGCTACAATTGCAACAAACCTAGACACATTTCAAGATTTTGCAAAAAGTAAGAATGAAAGGTAGACTAATCTAGGGAGGAATGAACCAATGAAGAAATTTGATCCTACTAAAGTAAAGAAGGAAATGGAGAAGATTTGGAGAAAGAAAGAGGAACCTAAGAACAAAGATGAATTAAATGCATTTGTACCTCCCTTTAGTGCAAATAATTCTCTTGGAAACCAAACTTAGGCATGGGCTTAGGGCGAGTGATAACAGACAAATCTAATAACCCCTTGAAAATATGAGGTTTTAAGTAGTGACACAAAGATATATGATGTAAAATGGTATTATTAAGCTTCTAGAAAAGAAACTAGTAGAAAATATGCAAATTTGAAGAATTGTAAAGAATTTTAGGTTTTATAGCGTATTAACAAAGTGTTTACAATCTTTTTGGAACTTGAAGCAATTAATGTGAAATTAGGGAAAATAAATAAGTCATAAAGCTAGTTTCTAAGTAATTTTTAATCACTTTTACATATTTGGAGAAAATTAGAGTGAATTGAAGAGTCTTAAAGGTGATTCAAAGTGATCTGGTGTAAAATATTCAAACCCTAGATATCGTCATACTCATACACATATAAGGTATTTAAAACTATTTTAGCTTGTGGGATTGAAATTAATAAGAATTTGAGATTGAATTGAGGATATAATGGACACACCAATCATATTTAACATCACTAAAAGACCTAGACATGAATTCAAGAGGTTTCCATGGAAATTCTTTGAAAATGACCCCAAAGGTGCTTTTCCAAAAAGTCTTCCTAGGGTTTTACTCATTGAGGACATAGGGGTTTACATTCATGGAAAATTGGATGAATATTATCACTAGAATATCAAGGATATATGGACCTAGGAGTTGATTGGAGATGATTTCTTGGTGAAACCAAAGTATGCTAACCTCATACCAAAGAAATTGGATGTTTGGAATTGGTTTCCCAACTACAATAGTAGTCTAGATGCAGATTATGTGAGGATTGCATTGAGTAGAATGCATGATAAATTCATGTGGATGGACATGATTGGACTCATCTTTGAGGAAGTAATCAAAGCTATTATTGGTTTGTGTGACACCAAACCTATAGTGATACTAAAGTCTATGAATAATGAAGTGGTTATGGAGTTGATAGTTCTACATTTGATAGAAGAACATTAACAACTAAACCTATCATTAATCCTATTGTGAATTATGCATCAATTAGGATAAAGTGATAATATTTATTTCACTAGCATATATAATTTTATATCTACAACTATAATATATGTTGCTCACGATATGGTGGTGAATGGAAAGGACTATGATTTATGTGAGTTGCTCCAACAACAACTTTTGGAGAATCTAAAACAAACCAGGGAGATGAAATATGCATTTAAATTTGGAATCTTGATTGTATGTTTATTGTTCTACTTTTTGAGGGAGCTACCTAGAAGAAGAGACATGGTTTGGGATAGAAGTAGACTAGTAGGTCATCAAATTTTAGAATAGTGCACAAAATTGGTGATTATAAGGCTCAAGATAATGCATTGGTTGCATTCTTTGCAGTATTCCAAAATATTATGCATGATAGAGAGAGGATTCTCCAAAATCTTGTAGAAAAGTATGCAAATGAAATAAATTTCCTTGTATCTACAAATGAGTGTATAATATAGGTTGTTGAACCCAAGATAATATGGATTGAGCCTCACAGTTATGAAGTTTTAGAGAAATATTTTGAAGAATATGTGGAATTATTGTTGAAGAGTCTTAAGGGATCCTCTTTTCCAAGACATGGTACATTCAAGGAAAAATAAATTGAAGTTCACTTGGAAACATCAGCTCCTATAGGGAAGAGAAGAGTAAACAAACAAGTAGATCAATACTCTAGCTTACACGGACTTTCAAAACGTGAAGTAGATAGATTAAGAGAAATTTTAGTAGAAAGGGATGCTAAAGTAGGTGGTACAACTAGTGAGTCCTCCAGACCATGAAGATCAAGAATATCAGTTTTCACCCCTATATTTGTGTTTCCAAAACCATCTGGGATAACTGTGATCAAAGGAAAGAAAGTGCAACCTAGTGGTCTGGTAATAAAAGATGCAACTACACCCTTTAGACCCAACACCCAAACTACAAAATGGAAGAATGTGCCTCTGGTAGCATCCCCTGGTACCTCTAGAAGGAGGAAGAAACAAAAGTCATCTAGATGAAAGAATATGAGTTTCATTGTAGAAGAAGATATCAATCATGGTTTGGAAGAAGAAGAACGACTTACCGGGGAAAGAAGTAGTGCCACTACAAGTGATGAAGGTGCATCTCAAGAAGCAAGCACTAGAACAAAGAAACCTTAAAATGATATCATGGATACTTCAGAAAAAGAGGAGATAGAATTGGAAAAAGAGGCTTTCAAAGTACATGTTTACAAGAATCTTGAGAAGAAGGAAAAGAAAATAGAGGAAGGCACTTCAAAGCTTGAAAATAAGAAGTAAAAAACTCCTTTGATAAGAGCTCATTCACTAATAAAGTTATATTTTTTTGTTAGTAACATGATAGAGCATGATGATCTACTACAAGGTACTGATAAATAATATGATGAAGTGGATGAGGAAGAAAAGAAGACAATTATAGAAGCCATCATTTAGTATATCATTATTCTACATGTAGATATGAACAATATTAGGAAAAAGGTCCCTTGTGTTGTATGGGAAGCCTTGGTAGAAAGAAGGTGAGAAGAAATTGAGGCTGATGATAAGATGAAATCTAACGCTCTAGAGGAAATTGGATCCACTTTACCTGAAAATGAAAAAGCTACACTAATTGAACTGTATAGCAAATATTTCAAAGTAAATCCAAGGGTAACCATACTTATGGGAAGAGAAAAAGATAAACCAGATAAGTTGAAGCAAGAAATACTCAATACTATGAGAAATATCACAAAAAAATTGGGATGATTGTTGCTTAATCATTCAATACAACTCAAGGAAAGGAGCTTGGTAAAGATAATGTAACTAATGCAAAGGAAAATATTCCTCCTATTACTAATTTTCCTATTTTCAAATAAGTTGTAGAAGAAGTGAATGTTCATAATGTAGAAGACATTTAAGAATTTTTTGATATAGAGAATGTGATGCTCACACCATGACCAATTGATAATATGAATTCTTCTTCAAAGAAATTATCTCCTCTAGAAGACATGGACACTACCGCAAGTGCCAATATTGAAGGCAAGAATACAGGGAAAGAATAGAATCATGGTAGAAATGATGTTGACAATAATGTTGAGGATCACCTTGACAGAAAAAATGAGGATACTAGAAATGAAGGTGAGGGAAATCAAAATGGAGAAGAATAAGAAGTATAACAAGGAGGAAATAAAAAAAATGAGAAACATGAAGATAAATAGAATAAAAGGAAAACCATCTAGTAAAGAAGACAAAGAAGAGGAAGAAGAGAGAGAGAAGAATAAAGAAGAAATAGTGGTTGGAAAGAATGAAGAACCTTAAAAGAATATGAAGCTAAAAAATTCATCTAGAGAATCTTATGGTAATTAATTTAAGGGTATTTTGACAAGGTAGATGAGGTTCCAATCATCCATTCCTCCTTAGTTGATTCAACTCCCATCACATCAATGTTGTGTAGATCTAAATAAGATCTCACCTATTCATAGAATGGAGCTTGGAGACGCTTTTCATGCCCCCAAAAGAAAAGAAATAATTGAGACTCATCAAAAAGGGACTGAACTAATCAATGATGCAATCAAGTCTCTATATGACACTACCCCTGTTGCCATGATTGAAAACTCATTTACACCCATTGAAAACTTAAAGTTTTTAGTTGATTCTCTTAAAAAGTATGTCTCTAGTCTAAAGGAGTAGATTGAGATAGAAGTGGAATAAAGACTTGCTGAGAAGATACTTCTTAAGTTACATGAAAAATATGCATCCACACATAACAAGGTAAAGCAATGTCTAAAGGATGTGTAATTATGTTAAGATGAAGCCAAGACATTTGTCTTGTATTACATGTGGTACTTGAATGCCACTCAATTCATTAAGGACTTATTGGACTCCATAGATTCACAAATATCTAATGCCTCAAGAATAAGGACCTTTGAACCTGCACAAGATAGAGATTTCATCTCTTGGATTGCTATCACTGATATGCAAAAATAGTTTTCACTCTTCAAAGGTAGAAATAAGATATAATAAGGAGATTTTGATAGCTTAGGGACTTGGTGAAGACCAATCATATAATGGTATCTAGTTCACTTGATAATGTAGAAAGGATTGAAAAGATTTAAATCCTAATTTAAACACTCTGAAAGAAGGAGAGGTGAGCTTAGTTGAGTTGGAATCAATGTACAAATCACTTATTTCTTCCAAAAGGATCTGGAATGAAGGAAAATATTCCTAGAAATAAATTCTTGATGAATTAGAAGGTGCCTCCTCTTGATGAACACTTTTATTGTATACTATTTTCATAGTTTTTGGATGCTTTTAGTTTATTTGTGTACATATGTTTGGATCCAAATTTTTGGGATAACTCCCTAAGGGGGAGTTAGTACATTTCAATTGCTTTCTTGTACATATATACATAATGTGTGTCACCAAAACACCCTTTGTCTTTGATGTGAAAGGGGGAGAATAATTGAGAAGAATCGGACAAAAGATTTGGTGGAGGTATAAGGGGAGATAATGCTTAAAGGGAGAGATCTTGTATGCTTCAAGATAATTTTTTATGTTGCTAATTTGGGTTTTTGAGATTTATTTCTTGGAACATGCTACCATTAATGACAAAGGGGGAGATTGTGGAAAGAATAAACAAGAAACCCTTTGATGTGTTTTCATTGATTCCAACATTGGTTGTTGATAATTTTGTTGGAATGTGTTGTTGATTGTTGTCATTAATGGTTGTCATTGACATCAACGTATCTTGGCTGATTGATTTTGATACTTTGGTGATTTGGATTCGTGTGCCATAGATGTTGTGTTGTGATGATCTATCTATGGTCGTGCTTGTCCTAGTCCCATTCATTTTGTAACATAATGAGATACACTCTTATGGGTTTGGACCGGTCTGAAAATTGGTTAATGTGCTATAGAACTTTGTTTGCATTGTAATGTGTATATCATATTCTAAGGTCCTAGATATCATGGTTAATATGCAGCATGTTGATTTGAGTGAGAAGGTTTTGATTGGTCCACATTTCATTCATTTTCATTGTAGGAATTTTTTGTGGTGACCTAATTCAAATTGTGTTTGGATGACTTAGGAGATTATGAAGACATTATGTTTTTCGACTTTGGAGTTTATGGAAGCATGGAATGGTATAAGTAATTTTTTTTTTTAATGAAAGAAACTGTGATGAATGAAAATCTAAAAGTTCAAACATTGTGAAGTATGCAAAAGTATATGACCAGAGGCAATAGATAGTGAGATTCTATCCAGTGTCATTGTTGGTGATAGCCATTTGAACAGTGGATTCCCTTTCATCATTCTTCTATCAATGAGTCATTTTGTATTGGTAGTTAGCCTTTCCCTTTTTGGAAGTGAGCTTTTTTATCTTTTGCTATAATAGTCAGGCAATGAGGCCACTGGTAGTGAGCCTTACCTATAGTGGTAAATTTTTCCTCATAAAAATCACCTTAACTGGTGTCACCTTAACTAGTGTTTTATAATTGAGAATTAGCATTCTCCATGGTTTTTCCCTTCTTGGGTTTCCATGTAAATTTTGGTGTTCATTGTGCATGGTGTTGTTGTCTGTTTTCATATTAATATATGTTATATTATTATCTAGTTGATTTAAGTTTTCTTTAGATTAATTAAAGTCAAAAAAAATATTTTATAATAACTGATTTACCCCCATCTCAATTATCCAAACTATTCAACAATTGGTATGAGAGCTTTGGTTCCTCAAAGAAGAGATTAAAAACTTGGAGTAGATCTAATTGCACACAAACTAAAAATTCCTATGATTGATGGATCTGACTATACTTTATGGAAAGTGTAGATGAGAGGTTACCAGATCTCTTTAGGCTATAAGACTTGGAAAGCTATTGAGACAAAATATGTTGAATGGGTAAGTGGTCCTTCTTTTGCAGATGAGATTGTAGCCTATGAAGAGAATGAAAAGGAAAGGTATGCAATATTTAGTGCTTTGTATAATATTTAGTTAACAAAACTTATTTCATTAGGCACTACTTATGAAGTTTGGGAAAAGTAAAAAGAAATCTATGAAAGAAATGATTGAGTCAAATTATCAAAGAAGTTGACAGCTAAGTGTAGATATGAAAAAGTGAGGATGGAAGAAGGTGAGGATATAGCAAGATACTTTTAGAGAGTTGAGAGTGTAGTAAATGAATTCAAAAATCAAGGAAACACTTTGAAAAATGAAGAGGTAATGGAGAAGATTCTGATGACCCTACCAGAGAGCTATAGTGACAAGATCTTAGCTATTGAGGAAGTTTATGATCCAAATAAATTCACCTAAGAGAAACTGTTTGGCACCTTGATCATGTTTGAGATGAAGAAATTTGGAAAATAAAAGGAGAAATATGAGACAGCCTTTAAAGCCACAAAGACAGAAGAAGAATTGAATAGTGAAATTCCAAACGAGTTGGAAGCAAACTTCACAAGGAAACTAAAGAAAGGTACTGACATGTACAAAAGTATGTTACCTCTTAAATGTTTTAGATGTGGAAAGATTGGTCATATAGCAACTAAGTGTCTAGAAAAAAGAACAAGGAAAAAGTTTAAAAAGATCAATATGAATTCCTATTATGTTAATTAGAATGCCAGTATTTTAAATGATGAATCAGATCATGAGGATTGTTTGTTCTTGGTGGAAAAGGATGAACCTAGATTTGATATCTCTAATATTTGTCTAAAATCTAATGATAACGTTGAAGCTACATTATTTGTTAAAAGAAATAGACATGAATGGCTGATTGATAGTGGATGTTCAAATCATATGTCTAGTGATAAAAGTAAGGTTTTGAAGCTTGAGAAATATGAAGTGGGTTCCATTAGATTTGGAGATGATAAAACCACACAAATTGTTGGAATTGGTTCTATTACCTTCAATGGAAAATATAACACTAAAAGTGTTTACTATGTGAAGGGTTTATATGATAATCTTCTGAGTATTGGATAGATGTGCGAAAATGGCTATAATATGGTGTTTCAAGATGATGGTTGTGAGATATAGAAGAAATTTGAAACTATTATTATAGTTGGAAGAACACATGGGAATATGTATCAATTGGAAGGAGCTACAAAGAGATACTTATTTTCTCATTCCAATGATAGTTGGATTTGGAATTGGAGGATGTCACATCAACTGTGACAATTTGGTAAGGATAAGTTCAACAAGAGTAGTCAGAGATTTACCAAGAATGACCAAATTAGAAAAAACTATCAAAAAAGGATTTCAAGAAGGAAAGTGGACCAAAGAAATGTTCCAGAGAAAAGAAGAATCATATACCAATTTTTTGGACCTTGTCCACATTGACCTATGTGGTCCTACCAAAACAAGAATCTTACAAGGTGAGAGATATTTCATGCTTTTAATAGATGATTATTCCAGATTAACCTAGGTTGCATTTTTAAGAGAAAAATTAGAGGTTTTAGAAAAAATCAAGATTTTCAAGGAAAGATTTGAGAATGAAGTTGATAGGAGAATCAAGTGTTTAAGATATGATAGAGGAGGAGAGTTTAATTCTAATGAATTCAAAAAATTATATGAAAAATATGAAACTAAAAGACAACTATCTACCCCTAGAGCACCACAACAGAATGGTGTATTGGAAAGAATGAATCAAATAGTTTAAAAAGTAGCTAGAACAATGTTCAATGAAGTAGGTTTACCATAGGTCTATTGGAGAGAATCAATACACACATTAGTTTACACTCTTAATAGAGTACTATTCTGGAGGAGGTATGGAAAGACATCATATGAGCTATGGCATGAAAGAGCTCCATAGTAAAGTACTTCAAAAAAATTGGAAGTAAATGCTACATCTAGAGAGATGAGGATGATCTTGGAAAGTTTGATAGTAGAGTTGATGAAGGAATATTTTTGGGTTACTCTACAAGAAGCAAAGCATATTGGTGTTACAATGAGAGACTGAATAAGATAGTTGAAAGTGTGAACATGAAAGTAGATAAAGATGTTCAAAGAAATCTTGACATGATTATTGAATATGAATTAGATGACTTAGATGGAAAATGAGAAAATGATAAGAAAGAAGAATAAGAGACAAAGGAAGCCTCAGCAACTACACCTAAAATCCCAAATTATGTATAGTGGAATCACTTAGAAAACCAAATTATTGGAGATAAGAATAAGGGAATCATCACAAGAAGCAAAACAGCTCAAGAGAAAGTATTATTGTTTCTACTCTTAGAAACTGAGCCAAAGACTATGAAAGAAGCATGCAATGGTCAAAATTGGATGAAGGAAACAAAAGAAGAGCTTGATCAAATAGATAAAAAATAGATTTGGGAATTGGTGCCTAGACCGGTAGACAAAAATGTAATTGGAACAAAGTGGGTATTCAGGAACAAGCTAGATGAAATAGAAAGGTAATGAGAAACAAGGTAAGATTGGTTTGTAAAGGTTACACTCAAATCGAAGGCATTGATTTTTAAGAGACATATGACCTTGTTGCCTAGATGGAAGAAATCTCAATATTCATAGTTTTTGTAGCTTTTAAGGATTTCAAAGTCTATCAAATGGATGTAAAATTTGCATTCTTGAATGGAGAACTAAAGGAAGAAGTCTACATTGAGGAACCAGGGGGATTTAAGTATGGAAGTAACCCATATGTTGTTTACAATTTGAACAAAGCTTTATATAGATTGAAGCAGGCAACTAGAGCCTGGTATGGAAAATTAGGAAAGTACTTGATTGGACAAGGATTTCAAAAGGGATCTACTGATAGTAATTTATACTAAAAAATTCACTCAAATCAAATGTTGATTGTTCTAGTTTATATAGATGACATAATTTTTGGAGGAAATGATGATATGTACAAAAAAATTCAAATGAAATGTAGAAGGAATTTGAAATATCCATGATTGGTGAGTTAAATTTCTTCCTTGGACTACAATTAAATCATAACAGCAAAGGAATTTTCATCTCTTAGTCCAAGTATACCAAAGAATTATTGAAGAAGTTTGGGTTGGAGAAATCCAGGCCAATTTGTATGCCTATTGTTACTAGATGCAAGTTGACAAAAGAAGATGATTCACGTAAAGTTGATGCAAGTATTTACTAGTCAATGATTGGAGGATTGTTATATTTGACTGCTACCAAACTTGACATTATGTATTGTATTTGTTTAGCAACCAAATTTTAGCAAGAACCAAAGGAATCACATGTTGTTGTAGCAAAAATAATCTTTAGATATTTGAAGGGTACATAAGATATGGGGCTATCATATCCAAATGACTTATATTTCACTTTGACCACTTATACTAATGTTGATTAGGCCAGATGTGTTGAAAATAGGTGGAGCACAAGTGGTGGAGCTTATTTCCTTGGCTCCCAATTGGTTGCTTGGTCAAGTAAGAAACAAGATTTTGTATCTTTTATCTATGTTGAAGTTGAATACATTGTAGCATACTCATGTTGCACTCTAGTATTGTGGATGAAACAAATGTTGAAGGAAATTAGCATATCATTTGATGAACTGATCTCAATTATGTGTGATAATACTAATACAATGAAAATTTCCAAGAATCTAATACAACACTCCAAAATGAAACATATATCCATTAGATATCATTTCTTAAGCGAGAAGGTATTAGACAATGAGATCATACTTGAATATGTACCTACTTAAGAGTAGATTGCAAATATTTTCACAAAACTGTTGAGGAAAGATACTTTTGAGTATCTTAGAAAAAAGTTAGGGTTACTTACCCCTCCTATTCTATAATAATTTGCACTAGGGTCTGCATTGGTCCAGGGTATTATATGATCACTTTTATCTGGATCAATGCTAGGTGGCTTCCTTATAGGGGGAGTGGAGTAAGTTTTTCATGGGGAGTACTTTCTAGGGAAAAATTTACGAAACCCCCGTTGGAAAAGGTGTAAAATCCTAGAGAATCTTGTATACTTCCTGATAAAAATATTAATTTTAGTGGAAATTATTTTCATTTTTCATGAAAAAAAAGTCCATTGGTGAATATTTTCTAATTGTTAGAAGTCTATGGAAAATCCTAGCGAAATGTAAAATTTTTAAAACCATTAAAATTTTTTCATTGGTGATTAAAATATATTTTCAAACCAATCAAATATTTCAATTAGTGAATTAAACCTGTTTTCAAACCTAAAAAATAATTTTGTTGGCAATTAAAACTTTTTTCAAACTGAAAAACAAAATTCATTGGTGAATTAAACCTATTTTCAAATGATTAAGATTTTATTTTAGCAAATTAAACATTGTTTAGTAAGTGAAGGAGGCACAGAAGTTTCTGTAAAAAGTGAAGCATTTATGAAGGTTTTTTGCCAGCGTTGGATGTATGCTTTGGAATCAGAATTAATGGAGATGGCTAGAAAATTGAGATGTATTAAAGACACACATCTCTTGTAGTTGGTCGGTGGTGGGTGGTTGTTAGGAATTTAGTGAACTAGAGAAACAATTGAGGCTAGTTTTACCTTGACATTGTAGAGGAACCTAGACCCTTTCATTGGGAAAGCATCTATGAAGCAATTGTGGGGTTTATTTCTCTTCAAGGATGTGTAGGTGGTGCAAGAAGTTCAATTTATTTTGGGTAATGGCCTTGAAAAATTAAAGCACGGATATAGGACCAATATGGATTTTTATTCGTTGGTCATGGCTTGGGGTCTGGACTTCGGAGAGCTAGTGGATGTAGTGAGGAAAGTCATGAAAACTATGGTTCACAAATATTTTTAAAGGATATGGAAGGAATTCTTGAATGGGAGATACTAGGAGTTGGTCTTGTTAAGGTTGAAGGCATGGATGGTGGAGGCTCAGAGCTTGTAGATTTAATCTCTTTATCAGGTGGCCAGAAGGACACACCAAAGCTCTATGGTGAGAAGGTGCGGAGTACGGGTGGCAAGCACTCAAAATCTCTATTGAGCTAATGGAGGTCAAGGAGGTCATAGAGAATCTCAAAGACATCACTAGAGCAAAGATATGTGAAAATAAAGGTTTGCTTCTAAGGAAGAAGATGAAGCCGTTAATGTAGATAGATCCGTTGGAGATGGGTAATTCATCAAAGGTGTCTGAGTAGTACAGGTTTAAAAAAAGAAAAAGATTACTATACTAAATCTTGTTTGTGATTTTGCTTTTTGGGGGTTGTGCTTGGATTTGCATTGTAATTGTAAAACACCTTGGGGCACGAACAATGGTTGGAAGGGTAGGTTTCAAGTGAGTATGATTAGGGATAATTTGAGATGTTGGAAATGGAAGTTGTGTTGGCTAATCAGCTTTTTTGGTAGTTGATGGATGAACATTAATCTAATGTATATTTTATAGCATTAGTTTAGAATTGGAATAATTCTTTCTAAAGTATATTTTATAGCATTAGTTTAAAATTGGAATAACTTTTGGTATTTGATGGATGACGATAAATCTAAAGTATATACTATTGCTTATGATAAAAATATAAATTAGTTTAGAATTGGAATAATTCTTTCTAATTTCACTTTATATTAATAAATATGATTTATTCAACAACATTTATTTTATAACATTTTGTTTACAATGTTTCTCAACTTTGATTTTTTTCAAGATAATACAACATTTGGTTTTATTGGTGAGCATGTTGAAATTTATTTTTCTTTTACAAATAATTTATGTTTTTAGATAGATGAATTTAAGGATTAAACTGTAAAAAAAATTCAACAACATTTTTTTTATAGCATTTATTTAATATGTATGATTAATAAAATCAATAATATTTTAATATAAAATATTTTATGTAAAAAATATAAATTAAATATTTGTTTGACAATTAATTTTTTTCATAAAATGTAAAGTGACAGGAAAATTCTAGGCCTCGTCGAGAGGTAATAATTTTCCAAACTCTAGGCCTAGCCAAGAGGTAATAATTTTCCTAACTCCACACATCTTGATCTTAATTACCTATTGATTCTCTAGTCATGTCCACTTGCTAAAATTTTACTACAATCTTCACTTCATAAATGCATCATCCTTGCCACCTTTCCTATCTTAATTCACCAAATTCAAGGTTTTGGTGCTTTTCCTAACCTTAGTTGCAAGTCTTTCTTGGTCATCTATGTAGTTTGTGGGTTAGAAGTTTTGACAACTTAAAAAATTTAGACTTGGGTTCTAAGGTTCCAAGTTTTAGTGACCACACGATATTATGGACCACTACTGTTCAATGAATTTTTTATGGACAACTATAGTTGCATTCCATAAGTATATCTCTCAAGCAATAGATTTGCAAATTGAAACCTCTAGAATTACACTAGAACTGTTAGATGTGAACACGTGGGGAGATCAAGGCTCATCATCATGGTAATGAACCTGATGGATTGGATTTTGGCAATGAGTGATAAAAGAAATTAAGTGGTAGAAATATGCACATGCAAAAAGTTAGTTTAAAAGAGGGACTGCCTAGGAAGAATGTAGGACCAAGGCTTAAAAACTTAAGATTGTTTTACCCAAAGGATGTAAAGGAAAATCCATATAACCATGACCATTTGATGAATTTTTGATGGATAGTTGTAGTTACATTCTGGAAGTAAATCTCTGAAGCAGTAGACTTGAAAATTGAAACCTCTGGAATAACACTAGAACTATTAGATGTGGACATGTGGTGAGATCAAGGCTCATTTCTCTCTTTTGAATGCCTTGACATATTACATTTCATTTAATTGAAATTCTCAATATTTTAGTTTTGAACATCCAAAGTGATTTATTGGACAACTCATAGCTTTAATGAAACAAGATTTGTAATGATTTCATATGGTTTGAGTGGCAATAGTAGAGCTGGTTGGAATCTGGGGATTTTGACAGCTTTTCAGATTGAGATACAATTTGCATGTAGGTAGAAGTCAATCAAATTAAACATTTTAATTTTTAATTGTAAATTTAAGGCTTCAAATACATGAATTGACTAAGTTGGTTTTTTGTTTTGCACGAATCAGGCTGGTAGTGACACTAGTGGCCCATAATTTATTATCTATTTATTATATAATTGCATGCAAATTTAAAAGTAAAACATAAAGCAATTCAAATGAAAAAAGAAAATTTCCATCAATTTTTTTTCCTTTGAGAAATTCAATATTATGTATTTATGAAATAATTGCATGCAAAGGTGGAGTAAATAGCCATTTATCACATTACATTTACAAAATTCAAAGTAGTGGTAGAAAATTTTAGAAAGGTGAGTTGTGGGTGAGGAGTAAAATGGGAATGTTGCTTGCATTGGACACAAAGAAGCAAATATAAGCCTTTAGATGAGAAATAATTGATAAGAAACTATAGGGGTTGATGAATTCAATCCATCCACTCATTCTCTGAGCAACCAAGCTGGTGGTTGGGCTGAAATTTCTGAAGGCTTCTCACAGAGCCAAAGCAAATATGGAGATTCTGGAAATGTTCTTAGCAGTCCTTTTGTATATGGGAGTCTTAAAAGAGATAAGAAAAAAATTGACCCAAATGGTCTTCGTGCACACATGGTTGGGCAACATTTATGTGACACTAGATAATGTGGATGAGAATAGAAAAATCCCCATGCCACAAAACTACTACATGATGTGGATGAGAGGGAGAAAGGTAATGAAGTTTCCTTTGGTATGAACCATCGACCTAGAAGGATTTGAAAAATTGTGGGTTGAAAGGGACCGTAGCATTTTCTTTCTCCTCAGGGTAGCAAAGCTAACAACCAATCTCTCATGTGTGTGGGCAATGAGATACACAAAGGATGAAGGTATCGTAGAGGAAATTGTAGCAGGTGATGATGATGATTGGGACCTTGGAGATGGGGAATAATGGCTTACAAATGATCCTAGGGACTAGGAGAAAAAGGCCAAATTCCTAGCGCACCAGAAATGTGGAGTAGACTGCCCAATGATTGCAAATTGCAAGGCGTACTTGAAACACGTAGAGTTGGAGGATGATGATGAATGATAAAGTCTAGTTAGGTATGATTTCATATTTTTGTTGTTGAATATCAATAGTAATAGTAATAGGGTAATTGAGTTAGTCATGAGTCTTGGATTTTATGTACTAAAATTCATGCCAATTTTGTAATGAATTCTGTAATGCATGAAAATATGGGTGGGCTAGCTAATTAGGGAAGGTCACTTGACATAAAAGGCCTTCAAGGTGGTTTTTTGAAAAAAAAACTCATGTAATCCTCTTTTGATAATCAATATACCGTGTTGCCCCTAGTAGTGTTTTACCTAGCAAAAAAATAATAATTGCATGTAGATTTAAAAGTAAAACATAAAACAATACACATGTATTAATTACATTTATGTTTTGACCAGTGATCTAGTAGAAGCTTGGCACTTGCGATCACATTTGTATTTGTACTATGTAATAATGTGACATTGTAATTTAGTTTTAATAAAGTAAATGGTTGTGCTATTAATTTCATATCATAATTCATTTTATTAAGTCCTTTACAATGTTAAGTGTTACGGTGCTATTAATGTGACATTGTAATTCATTTTATAAAGGTCTTGATAATCTGACCGCATTAGTGGTTAAAAATAAAATAAAAATAAAACACATGTTTATTATCTATATCATAAATTAATCAACTATTCAATGAACATTTGATGTATGATTGTAGACTCAAAATAAGGGAGCAAAGCAAGATTAGTCATTAGGCCTCTGAGTTTTATAACCATGTGACATCTCGTGTTGTCATGGAGTTCTAAATTTTCATAACTACCTAATTCCCCAACTTGGTTTACTTTGTGGAGTAACTTAAGTTCATGCATACATAACCTTTGATTTACGGTGTGTGGATTTAGTTGGTGGGTTGGAGGTTTCAAAAACATTGAAACTTCGGACTTTGGTTTTGAGGTTCCAAGTTTTAGCGACCACATGACATGATGGGCATATCTTTCCTTTTGAAGGTGTCGTCATCTGACATCTCATTAAATGCTATGTATGGAATAAAATTGAGTTGTCTTTTTAGGAATTTCCAAAAGCATGCATGTTTAAAGGCTATATTTTCAAGGTATGAAATTGAATGCCACAATTAAAGCATGTCCTATAAAAAATAACGACATAAGTGGGTGATGAAGTAGTACTCAAAAATTTAGCCTACATTCTTGTTCTTTTCCAAGGCCAATACTTCTCAAGTGAAAACATTCTTTTTACTCATAATTTTATCCTGCATTATCATTCTTTTCCAAGGCCAAGACTACTCATTATCTCATGTGCAAAAATTTGTTCTTCGTAAATTTGTGCTCATGCAAAGTGAACGTTGGGTTGGTGTAAGGGGTGCTGCCACAATGGTGTTTTACAATTTCTGGAAGATCTTGATTTTTGCTGAGATCACATATTTTTAGAAAATATAATGATTTAGGCCTTGAAATGATCCATTTAAAGGATTCCAATTGAAGAGGGTTTTATCAAACCACCTTATACCAAGCCCCCTTGAATAGAACCCTGCTAGTTTTAAACCATACCTATAATAGAGTCTCCCTTACACCTATCAAAATAATGATAAAAAATACTTTTGATTTACCTTTTGGGGGATCAAATGAATTCATTTAAAATTTATTTTTTTGTAAGTATGTAGTCCCTATTATAAGCTTCCAAAAAATTATAATTGTAATAAAGTTTAATTTGATTATTATATTTATTTTTTATTTCTTGTGAATGTAGGTTTTTCACCGAAAATTAAGCTTTTTGTTCTGCACATGTGGAAAAATAATAGATTATCAAAAAAAAATTTTGAAAAATATGAGTGCACTAGATATTTGAGTTCTTGATCCAACAAAAAAATAAAAATTGAATTTTGATACATACAAAGAAAGTTACGTGTTATACGGTCGCACTATGTCTAAATTATAATTGGTTTGACTTCAAAACTTGACTAAAGAAAAAATATCCAATAAAAAACTATCTAACCAAGTGGAAGCACTAGATATCAGAGTTAAAAATATAAATATGAAAGAATTAGAATTTTATCCTTCATGGAAAAAAATTTATGTGTTATACATGGGCGTCACTTTTTTTTTTAAAAAAAATTATGGAAAAAACTAGTTTTTGAGGGAGATGGAAAAAGAAGTGCAATCTAATTCCAAATTTTTAAAAATATATATATTTGGAATCTACAAAAAAAAATTCATGAAACTCTAGTTTGCATCTTCTTCAAATTCCTCATGGTTTAGCCGCTATAAATGCCTGAAAGTGAAGATTTAGCTAAAAAGAATTTATTTTAGTGTCTAGTTTGGCCAAAAATTGTAAACCACTATTATGGGATCACCATATTAAGGGATATGATGCTCAAACCTTTTAAGTTAGATGAATTTTGGGTGTGCCTAGAGAGGGACGAAAAGTATGAGCTGGATATAAAACTCTTAGAAAGTGGGCTAGCTCAGGCTAAAGGGTTTTCAAAAATTGTGTTGAGTGTGGACTTGATAAGTGCATGTGTGAGAAGGTACATTTCGTAGACACGGGAAATTAAAGTTGTGTACAAAACTATAATTGCAGAAATTTCTCCTGAAGTTATTTCCCATGTGTTGGGGATTCTAGAAAGGTAACCTCTAGACATGTCTGTCGCAGTGGCAAGGGAATTTTTCAAAGAAAATAGCGACTAGTGTAAGAACTCCATGGCCAAAGCCTAGTTGAAGTCTGAAAAGAAAGGTAAGTCACAACTACTGAGTAAACTCAAAAGATTGCATTTTAAGGGAGAAATTGTAGATGCTATTGCTTTATTGCACCACATTGTTTGGAATCCATAGGTTGAGTTATTTGAGGATTGGATGCTCCAGTTTATCTTGATAGTATGTGATGAAAAAAATTTCATTGATTGGGATGAAGTTATTTGCTTCCATTTAAATGAGCAATTAATTAATTTCCATAAGACTGCTACTTTTTGTATGTGTTCTTGCCTGACATACATTTTAGGTAGTTAGAGGTCCTTTTGGCTTGGGTTGGAGCCACAAGGAATCCTAGCTTCTGATATACCTATGTATAAATGCTTTCTTCAATTCACTAAAAAAATTGGAATGGGTGATTTTTGTCATGTTACTGATGCATTTTTAATGGAGGTCGTGAGGAAGCTAGATGGAAATCCAGAAATGTTCATTTCCCTTGAATCAATTTCTCTTGTATCAAAATTTGGGAGTTTTTATATCCAATTTGATAAGTTTTCTTATCTAAGAATAGGGAATTTTGAGAAAGCCCCATTTAAATTACCTCGGTATCCTAAAGACTTGCTAATATTTCTGGAAGGTTTTCAACAAATGGCCATGGTTAATATTAAGTATACGAACATGGGTAAATGAGGATATGTCTTCCCATTGGAGACCACTTTTTTTTTTGTGCAAAAAAAACCAAATGGCCAAGGGAACTAAAGGAATTCTCAAGGAATATAAACTCCATAATTTGTCTCTAAGAGCTAGTTTTGACAATAAGGGTTTTGTGAAGAATAATCTCTATGGAGGGAGCTTATATCGACATCAACCATCTATCGAATAATTTTGGGAAAATTATGTTGATGAGAAGGAAGTTTTGAGAAGAGAATATGTGAGGCTAATGCTAAAATAGATACAATATTTTGGTCTATCATTTCACATTCCTAAAAAATGTAGCTGAGGTTTCAACAATCAAATTGGAGTGGATACAATTTCAAAGTTACTTCATAGATCTTCAAAACCTAAGAAATCCAGGATGATGTCAAGGATGGTGACTGATGCTACTTTTTGGAAATCAAATGTAAGAAATTGTTGATCCTGTGAAGGATTTAAATGAAGATAAAATAACAGAGGTAGACTAAAAAGTCACACATGTTGATATGGGGCCTCCAACACTAGAAGGTGATGTGTACCATTCCAATTATTCAATCAATACCTTGATTAAAAGAGTGAAAGAACAAAGGAAATAAAATATAAATATGGAATCTCAAGTCCTCACATTGAGTAACTATATTTCTTCCATGGACACTCCTCCTACATCCAATGAAGCCTCAAGTTCTCAAGTAGAGGGAATCGATGTGCTCACCATAGAGAAAATTAAAAAGAATTTGAGCTATTCTAGAGCTGCTTGTGAGGGGATTGATAAAATATCTCAAGAGGCTAACTTCTTTTTGAATAAATTTGTGCTCTTTTACACTCAAGTTGTTAATAAGATGAAGTATTTAGTAGTAGAACTTCAGTACCTTAGAAAAGATCAAACTAGTCTCTACATGCTTGCTTAGGAAATGAAAGAATTGAACTCTATGGATCCAAAGATATTAATTGGTGAGAAAATTGTGAATAATCCTAAGGAGCCAGACCCTTCTTGGTCCATTTCATTGGAATGGAAATTGGATATATATGATAATTTGGTGAAGGAAAATAATAATAAACTTGAACAATATTATGAAATGTTGGTGGAAGTTAAAGAAGATTGTCATATTCTAGGAGTGGAAATTACTGATGAGTTTGATGAAAACATTCTAGATATAAAAGAGATCTCTCTAAATTTTAGAGAGATAATCAAGAAAGAAATAGTTGAACCTACTATAGTAACATGGGAGTCCTTGAAACTCAGTCAAATGAAAATCCACCTGAGGACTTATAAATATGGAGAAGAGAAAAGATCTTAGACATTGGTTGAGTCTAAAAGGCCTTTGGCCACATGCAGAACCAGGTTACAAATTACAACTCCAAGAAGAAAAAAAATCACCGCAATTATCGCCAAGTACCAGGAACACATGCAAAGAGTAAAGGAACACAAGGGGTTACTAAAGGAGAAGGAGACAAAAATAATTGAAATTAAAGGAGTCAGTGCTTGTAACACCCCGTTGTGCAAACCCCAAAGGACAATTAAACAATAATCACAGCACAATTTTTTTTTTTTTTTTAAAAGTAAGTAAACATAACATACATGTAAAACACATTAAGACATGACATGAATTTCATTTAGGTAGATTCATTAACACATACATCCCTTGGGGTACACGAGGAGTCATTACGAGACTGAGATCCACACAATGACAATAAAGAATAAAATCCAAAGATATAATCCATAACAAAGTAAACATTAACAAATGTAACACATACATGATAATCATTGATAAGAAACCATCTGAGTACATAAATACAACATATGCATAATTAACTTAACACATTGAATAACAATTGCCATGGCCAATAACCACACCGAGTTAACATTACATTACAATACAATGTTCTAGAGGTACAATGATACAATAGTGTTTCCAATCATGAATGGAAACCATACAACAAGATAACATGATGCACAATATCATAACTGGCTCCAAGACAGATACAACTCTGGAGTCGCCGCAACAGCACCAATCCACACCTCTCGATCCTCAATTGGGGACCCAATGGGGTGCTTAGCACGTTCCACCTAACCATGTGAGTCCGAAGACCCACCCCTCGTGCTAGGAGCTGACAAGAAAGAGACCACAACCAAGAACATCCAAACATGGAACCACAAGACTCAACATCATACAAAAGTATCATAAAACTCAAGGATTACAAGAGTCGACATAATAACTTAAAGTCACAAATCCCATCACATAAATCAAAGCAATGACCAATAAACAAGTAACCAAAGGATGGTCATGAAATACTTCCAAATTAAACTGAATTAATAAACATAATACAATCCCAAATTGCAATTAAACAAAATAATAACACCATAACACAGTTCCATAAAAATACAAGATCGTAAATCAAATATAAATGAGATCATACAAGACCACAAAGTATACTAAAGATGTATTAAAACAATAATCAATTTAAATCAATACAAACAACAATCTAAACCAACTCCCATAACCTACTTCCAGAGGAACACAATAAAGTAAAACACATGGGCAACTAGGGGAGAGTGTCATCGCATAGTCCTACATGGGTTATCCTGTGCTCTTCCTCCCAACTGGAGGTGCTGGCCCCCATCTATGGCTATCCTGTACCCTTCCTCCCAACTGGAGGTGCCGGTCCATAGGGTGACTCATGCGGAGCCGTAGACCTCTCGTGAAGATGAGGTCATGACCTTGCCAACCACGACCTTCTCAGCCTTCCATTAGTCTACGAAAGCACTAATGAAGACGAGGCATCCTTTTTTTAAAATCTTATAATGATATTACTACCCAACCCTCCTAAGTTAATTATTAGGTTTTCACTTGTTTACTAACTCACCCGTGGGTTATCCTGAGCCCTTCCCCTTAAACGGGGCGCCGGCCCCCATGAGGAGCCACTCTCCCTAGAGACCCAACAACATAAAAAAAACCAAGGGTTGTACCATCATAATTTGAACAAAGAATCACAATAGAGAATCATGCGAGGAATTACCCATCTCGCTATAAATACATAATCAAAGTCTCAACAATTCCCGTACAACCCTTTTAAAATCATGAAACCAAAACACTTGCCACATCAATTGCACATAAAGAGAGAGAACATCAATTATCAATCATCTCAAGCCTCTGGAAGCCAAAAGAATGAAAACCCACAAACAAGGGTAAAGTGAAGCAACATGAGTATTTCTCCAATAATTCCAACACAAGGATAAAATTTCCTCAAATATGCGAGTAAATCAGAAAAGCCATAAAAAGGGAAAAGTTCATCAAGACCTATCCGCAAATCAACAATGGTGTTACCTCAAATAGGAAAACGCACAAGAAAATCAACCTTTAATTCAACGAAATCACTTAATGAAACCAAAAGCCACCAACTAGGCATTCCACGGGAGACCTCAATTTTCTCCTCACAAGAACCCCCTTATAATGGTACACAAATCACCTTCATAAAATCAACAACATAGCAATGACAACAATAATTGCAAGGCCACAAGAACTATTTTCAATTCAAATATAATGAGTGAATACATTAAAATAAGATCAACAACTCCATCTAGACTACATAATCAACTTAGATACAAAATAGATCAGAAATTCAAGAAGATCAACTATCCACAACTCATGAACCAAAAACATGAGTTCCCAGTTACATTGCAACACAAATTACATGACAAAGGATTCCTTGAATCAAAATTAATCTCCAAAGGCATTCACACCAATACAGAAACATCCAAAAACAATCCTTCAATAACAAAGGTAAAAGCATGCAACCAGGCCTCCAATGGACCAAATTAAAGAACACCTTAAATACTCAACCACTCATAACCCACAAAACACTTGCATAACAACAACCAAAAATTCAAATAAGAACAATATTTATTAAGCAATCAATTAACGACCAGAACTAAATAACTTTACAACTTACCCAACAGAATTACTCAATTAACTAAGACAATTCATGATAACCATCACAAGTATTCTAAAAGACGTATTCATAAAGAGAACTTACAAATCAACCATTAAATGAATATAAAGGAAGTCAATTTTCAAAAGATTAAAATCCCATTTCACCAATAAACTATCCAATTCGAGAATACTCTACTCAATCTCTGACCATGCCCATACATTTAAATTTCCCCTTTCATTTATCAACATAATTGAAAACTACTTAATAGTTGGGTATTTAACTCATTAACATTTCATAACTACTTATGATCAAAACATTATTTCCACCCTCCTTTCACTAATACTAACTTAACACTTACTTCCAATATTTAAATTAATTGTGAAAACCACTTAAGATAAAATGCTTATACTTTAAAATGACAATAATAACAATACTCTAAATACTTAAACTACGTATTAGAACTTACCACCTTAAAATCTTAAATCTATCTACACATAAATACCTTTTAAAACCACTACATATTTATACATTTTAATTCTTTTTGAGGAGAGAATGTAAAAAGAGAATAGATCTGTTCTAAACATCCAACAAGTCTCCAAGACTCAATTTCAAGAATAAAAATAAAAAGATAACTTATTTAATTCCATAATAAATTTCATTCCCAAAATATTCACACTAAAACAAGAATAAAATAATCAATGCTGTCATATATTCATAAATTGACTTTTTACTAAATTATCCTCTCAAAATTTATAATTTAATAAATTAATAAACAGTCCATTTTATTTCCATATTTTTACTATAATAAAATTTTGTCTAATTCATACCAAGAAGTGAAACAATCCGTTAATAGACATAATTAATTAAATTACTTTAACAGTAAAATTGTGACATACAACTATAATTAAATAAATCAATAAATCAATAAATAAATAAATATATATATACATATATATATATTTATTAATATTTATTAATGCATATTCACATATTATAATCAACACAAATTTCTGTGTTACACAGTAAGCAGTTAATAGTTATTTTTATTTATTTTTTGGGAAAGGGACGGTCACCCAAAAGCCACGACATTGATGTCCGGCCGCGGACAGTCTACGGACTATTCGCAGCAGTCTATAGGACTGCCGCGGACAGTCTATGGACTATTCGCAGCAGTACATAGGACTGCCGTGGACAGTCCATAGACTGTCGCGCGGTACCACTACCGGCTGGGTGGTGCGTACGGCCGAGACCGACCCACCACTCAACCAATTTATATATTTATTTATTTTTTATAAAAAAAAATAAAACAATGGCCAGTCCGACGGCGAAATTCAAACCTCTAATAAAAATAAATTTTCTCTCTCTATATATATATATATGTATGTATAAATATATATATATATATCTAATATATATATAAATATATATATATACATATATATACTGTATTTAAAATATTTTAAAAATAGAGAATAATAATCCATTTTACTAGTTACTATACTTACCTACATCTATACACATAATGCATTTGCAAAAGGAATATATATATATATATATATATATATATATATATCAATACAGCCCCAAATTCCCAGTAAAAGAATTATTCTTAAATTGATTTAAACAAAACTACAGTAGTACTGGTTATTTCCAGAATTTCAATCATAGTTTCATTTTAATAATCAACAGTAAAAACCCAACAAATAATTTCATTTAAATAAACAACAGTCCCAAGCTCCCAGAAATTTCAATCTACTAATTGACAGTCCAGAAGCCAACCAAATTCCATTTTAACAAACATCAATCCCGATCCCCAGATGGAAATTTCATACACAGCGAAACAATTTCTATCAATTTCTATTTTATTTGATGCTACAACAAATAAAAAAATAAAATAAATGAAAAGAACCTGGCGTCTTGTGTTTGAATAAGATCTATAGACGCTTTATCCCTCTTGCCAATCCAATCATCCGCTAACGATTATTTCCAACAGTAGCTCCAAGATCCTCCCTCAACTTAAATCTTATTCCTCAATGAATTCTCCAGAATAACCAAAGAAAGAATGCAATACTATCTCCGAAAATTGACTGCCAAAATTCTCCAAAATCTGTTGGAAAGAGAATGCAACCCCCCTACCAACCCAAAAATCCTCTAAATAAAATCTCACACAAGAAGTCTCTTCCTTTTCCACTTCCAGTGAATACCAGAAGTCACTTCTCCAAAAAAAAAAAAAATTCAAATACATTCGAATCCACAAAAGATTGAGCTTTTTATTTATTTATTAATTTATCATTTCCATAACCAAATTAAATAAATACATGCACAATAAAATAATTAAAATCAACCATTTGCAAGATCCTAAATAAGTATCCATTAAATTTCTTATTATAATAATTATCTTTTCAAGATTATTTGTTCATAATTATTATTAATCTTCAATTTAACGCAACAATTTAAATCAATTTATCTAATAATATCACTTTTATTTTTAACGAATTAGTTTAATTTGATCATTTGTTCTAAACCATTTGATTTAATTTAATTGATTATTATTTTAATTTCTAATCATATTTTAAATAACTTTGCAAATCACTTATGATTTAATTTATTATTTAAACATGATTACTAACATATTATATTTTCCACATAATCAAATAACACAATAATCAATGAAGCACACAAAAACTCACACACAAGTCCAAAACAACTGACACAGAGGGGTATTATAGTGCTGGGAGTGGGACCACTATTTTTTTTTATTTTTTATGTTATTTTCTTTAATTTGGCTCTCTTGATACTTCAAAGACTTTTTATTTTAATTTCTAAAATGGTTGTCTTCAAGAAACCGTTATCAAGACCAAAAAAACTCTATATTTTCCATTGGATTTTTTATTATTGGAATGATAGGTTTTTTGATAGTTTCACTATTGTGGAATGTTTATCTGTGAATAAATATTTTATGGTGATGGATGTGTAAGGATTTCTCAGTATAATTTAGGTGATTTGGTATTTTAAGCTTTTAATGTTTAAGTTGGGTGGATACCTTTATAAGTTATTATGTTGAACTATTAGCTTCTATTAGATTATAACTTATAAGTTATGGATGTTGAACTATTAGCTTCTATTCAAGGAATGTATTAATAATATTCATTTCATTTATTTATCAAAGATTGTGTGAATGGAAATGCAATAGGAATTTATAAGTCATGTGATAAGTGTTGTTCTTTAAAAATGATGTAGAATCACATATGAAATTCAATACCATGGAATACAGTATTTTTTTTTTTGGCTTTTCCTAACCTTAGTCGCTAGTCCACAGAGTTTTATAACATTGTCACAGAGTTCTAAATTTTTAGAACTTGATGATTCCTTGACTTGGTTGATGGTTCCCTTTGTTGAGTTGCAACTCTTTCCTAATCATCTTTCTACACGATGGGTTAGAGGTTTTGAAAAATACAAAACTTCAAATTTTGGTTCTAACTTCTAAGGTTCACTTTGTTGAAGTAAGAATGGAAAGAGATAAAGAAGATTTATTATTATAACTAATAACACTATGAAGAAATGATCACTCACCTTTTAAGTCTACGTTTTCAGCTTTCACTAGCTTCCGGATGGAGAAGTAGAACCTCAGAACTGAAGAAAATGTGTAAGAATAAATTACACATTTGATTATATTTATATCAATCCATGATTCCATATTTGGTGAATTCCATGGAATTTTTAAATGGTATATTAAATATTTGGAAAATCCCACTTGTTTATACAATGATGCGTTGTAATTTTTGAGGTGAAATGTGTCCTCCAATGTAATTATTTTTTAATGTTATTGGAAAAATAGGTCTTCATGAGAACTATTTATAAATTTTAATAGGTGAAATGGGTCTTCACAAGAAACTATTTGTAAATTTTTATTGGCGAAATGGGTCCTAATACAATGTTGTTTTAATATTATTGGAGAATATGTAGGTGTTTTGTTAAATGATTTTGGGATTCTAGGTGAAAATATTAGTCGGTCCAATTGAATCATGTTGTTTGACAATGGAAAATTTGTTGCTTAAATATTCCTCATAAAAAAAACTCATTGGCGAATGGAAATGCATTGGACCTATAGTTCATAAAAGCTAGGCAATTTGGACACTTTGTTGGGTGTGAGAAATTTTCCAATTTCAACTTGATCGATTCCTAGAATTTTCCAATTGGAAAATATTTTCCACTAAGGTTTTTCCTGGTTCTTTCCCTTTGTCCTTGATGTCTTTTTATCATCATAGCTTGTGCCTCTTTCATAGACTTATGGGAAATTCAGCAAGTGGGGGACAAATTGCATCTCACTGAATACCTCTGATATTTTTATAGAAAGTTGGCTCTTCTTTGGGGTTTGGAGATAAGGGGAGAAGGAAATGTAAACATAAAACATAAAAGGTGATGTGCCAAATATTTTACAAAATTTTAAACCCAAATCATTCCTATGAGCGATATAATTATACGTAGAACACCACAACCCTTCATTATTGGAAAGAGAACAAACAACAAAGGCTAACTTCAAGCATAGTGAAGACTTTCAAATCTTTCTGTAGGAAGTACTCATTAAGGTCCAATCAAACATAAATATTTCTTACGAGTAATAGAAAAATATCTCAAAAATCACATGAACTCTTCCTCCTAATACAACATAGCATGAAAAAACAACATTAAAAAAATAGAGAAGTTCAATGACATAATCTAGTTTTGTTAAGCTACTACTCTACCATACAAGCATTAAACATAGAAATCAACTACTTAAACTATCCAGATTTAGCTTGCAAGACACAATGTTCAAAACAATAATATAAAGAAAGAAAGATTGAAAAATTCCTTACATGCAAAGTCTCAACAATTTCTCCTCAATAGTTTGTGCTTTTAAATATCAAATGAACTTTGAAATAGAGGTCGTATGCAAATCGAACAATAGTTTAAACCTTAATAGATATAACATGCCAAAGAAAATTAGTTCTACAACTGTGCTTCTGAGAATAATTGTAAAACCCTAAGAAAAATAAAGAAGCTTTTCTTTTAACAAAGAAACTATAACTTGGAATCCAACCCCCCATTGTGTCATTGCCATCCTTATATAGTCGTTAAAAGAAGAAAACATTGTCTCAACATAAAAATCAATACTACTAGGTGTTGATAGTTAATGACACATGATCTCATTGTAGATCTTTGGTTAGGTTCCAATGATCTTTTCTCATCAATTCTTAGTTGCACATTGATATTTTTTAGATATTTTAGTAAAGATAGAGGATTGTAAATGATCAAATCTTGGAAACAACAGCCTGGAAAAAGGTCTAGTTGACCAATCACATCATCCCAAGGCATCAACTCAAATCTTCCATCCCAAAAACCAAGAAAAGAAATAGGTCAACTAGCTCCGACAAACTCCCCAAACATATCACTCTATAGGAGATTCAATTTTCCCATGGTGAAGAGGTGACGTGTCAACAAGGTGGAGAATTTTGAGCTCATGAATATAGCTCCCAAGAAAATGCTCGACAAGTTAACACATGTGCCAAACTCTCTCCCAAAAGAAAGGTGAAAAATGAAAGTTGTGCAGCCACCATGTGATGCATTGTGCATCTTTCTGATAATTTTACTTGAGTGTGGGTACACCCAAAACTTAAAACATGTATTCAAGCCAAAAATGAAAATGATTAAGGAAAAAATGCTTCACAGTTTTGGAAACTCACAGGGGTCTTTTCTTTGTAGAGATACAAACCTAGGCCTTTGGTTGTTCTTGGAGTTTGATGAAAGTGGCATGTTAAGCCTCCCAATCCATATTAGTTGGTAGGAAAAGGGTCTAGATCTACCTGTATGCTTCTTCAAGATTGAAAAATATCCTTAAAAGAGATGAACCCCCATTTGGAATAAACTGACAAAGGTGATAATAGAGTCAAGAAAGAGAATAGATCTCATGCTCAACATCATCAAATGTGGGCATGTCACTTGAACTTGGAAGTTCTATTGAGGTATGGATCTTGTGTTGGATTGCATCATTGACCTACTCCATTGTTAGTGCATCTTCATCTGGTGAATGAAGAGGAGGCAACCCAAAACTAACCAAGATGCAAAAGTCCTTCTTGAACTCTATTACCAACTTATTCAAAACTATCTAACAATATTTACATTTTTCCACAACATTCTAATAGTTGATAATCTCATTGGCTTTTATAGAGGCGATTTGTAGATTAGGAATCCCCACTCTTTGTAGGACCTTGTTAATGGAAATGCACCATTTGGAGATGAAACTTTAGGAATCTACCACATGGGCTAAACATTTTTTCATAAAGTGATTAGCCATCAGACCAACCTTGGCATTCAGTTCCCAAACATCCCTTAGAAATTGTAAGGAAAATACCAGAACAACAATACTAGTTGTGATCCACTCCCAATTCATATCTATTAGCCTCTTCATTATAGGGAGGGGTCTAGATCCTCTTACAAAAGTCAACTCTTGGTTAAATCGAGCCTCTTTTTCCCTTGTGTTTTCTTCCATTTGACATTTCCCCCAAAGAGCATTTTCCAATTTAGAGCTCAGTCTCCTGACTTCTTTCCTTGACTCTTTTACTTCTACCTAGATCCTCTGAAGATCATCAAAATTTTAGGATTGGGCATCATTTAACTCTCTTCTTAAATTTTCAATTTTAGTGAAAAGCTAAAGCTTTTCACTTTGAACATCTACAAGCAACCTAGATGCGTCTCCTTGCTAGCCTTGAATTTTCCTTACATGGGTCATTTTAGCTTCTCTGGCTCAGACCTCATTTTTTAGTCTGCTTAGTATTTTCTTTGTATTTTCCAACTCAACTTATGCTTCTTTAATTTCCTATACAGCCTCCCATAGTCAACATATACTACCTTTTGTGTGGCTTTGACTAGGACCACTTTATCATGCAAAAAGTTTCATTCAAGTCTAGGCCCATGACATGAATGTCATAATAAGTAGAGAGTTTCACTCTTCATTGAAATAGGCTTCAATCTTCTTTGTAGAAAGCTTCTCAAAAAAATTTGACAATATTTTCTACTTCTTATCCTTTTGGGCCTATTTGGTAGCATCAAAATGGCCTTGAAGAGTTTGAGAGACATTAACACTCTATGTTAAAATGGAAGCACCAGGGGCCAGCTTGAAAAAAGTGATGGTAGGGGAAACTGTAGATGTGTGAGCATGGGGGGATGCAAAAGGTAGTGTGATCATGGAAAAGGGTGGAACACCAAATTGAGCAAAGGAAAAACTAGTAGGGGTAAATACAAAAATAGGATGATGGAGATGTGCCTTCCTAGAAGTAGATGGACTAGGAGTAATAGGAAAAGTAGACTTTTTAGCCGTTCTAATAAGGTCCTTTGAAAAGGTGTTCAATGGAACAACAACGGTTGTGGTGGATGATGCTCCTTTGTTACACTAGATGGTTTCAATAGGTTCATTGAAAATGGTAGTGGGTGCATTCTGAATTACCAATTTGGGAGCTAAGGATGGAGGATTCCCTTCCATGGGAGGAGGCAAGGGATTAACCAAAGATGTAGAAATAGGAAGAAGAGGGGGAGTGAAACTTGAGGTATAGTGGATGAAACATTTTGCAGGATGAACTCCATTTCTTTTTCTTGTCGAACTAGTACATTAGGAGCACCCAGATATTGGATCCTTCTTTGTTTCATATGACCAGAACTAGCATGTTCTGATCCTCTAGCTATAGAGTCCTCTGAAACTTGACCTTCAATGACTATTGAGGATCCCCTTGGAGACTGTTGGGCCCTTTTTCCTTTACTTTGGGTGTTGGAGGTAGACAGAGCTTGTCAAACCCTTTGCCTCAAGTCTCTCTGGCTGTCAGATTCCTAAAACCTAGAAGCATGATGTGGAACTCATTTCTCATCGATTTAATGGCTCGTCTTGAGATTTCTATTGTTAGAATTAGCCTCCTTGTCATATAAGCCCTTGAATTCATCATCTTGGGAGAATTTCCCAAGTAGGAGGTTGAGGCAATGTAGCTCTTGTCAGAACCTCTAGAAATTTGACTTCTTTTCTTATGACTAGCCTCTTTTCTTCAACTGCATATTTAGAGACATTCCCATTGAGAGATTCTTTTGATAATCTACCTACAGCTCATAGAAACTTAACCATTTTGGCTGATCTTCTGGAGTGCAAATTAGGTCAATGTATACCTCTATGTTTTCTCGACCTGGGTTTCTTCTTTGGAAATATTCTCTAACCTCATATATTAAACTAAAAAGCTCATTTGGGTTCTAATTCCACTTTTCACAAATGAGGACCAAACCCAAGGCCACCAATAAATTTGTGATCTCATCCTCAGCCTTTTGCTTAGTCAATATTATTTGACTCTTAGCAATCATGAGAGGAAGATCATAAAGATTTTTTTTGTTCCTTCTAACATGATAAATCCTATTGATGACAGTTAATTAGCAGCATTCCTCCAATAGAAAGACCTTGTCTGTCACAAATCTGGGTAGTTATAAAACCTCCCTAGTAAAGCGATGAAATCTGATAAATGTGAATTCCTCAGCCATGAAATAATCCAATGGGATAGGTGGATCCTCTATCCATTCTATAACCTCTTGAGAGAAATAGCCAATGGGGTGAGGTAATAAATCCTAGAGTACCGACCTAAGAAAATTGTCTACAAACTGATAATAATCTCCTATCCTTGAAAGGATGAGGGTCCATACAAAAATTGGTTAGATATAGATGCTTTCATCTAGCCTAGACACAAGTATATTCCTCTCCAACCATTCAAAATTTTGATGTAAAAGAAAATGAACCAAGATAGAAGAATACCTAAATTTAGACTCAACACTATAATTCTTTAGTTGTTCCTTGATGTTCCTAGCTATTGCTTCAGTGAATTGATAGTATATCTAGCTCCTTTCCCTTTTGAGCACTATTTCTAGGCCAAACTAGAAAGGATTTATGTCTTCATCATCATCGAGGCCAAAAACCTAGGCTAACATTGAGAACACAAACTGTGCAACCTTCTTAAATTTCTTGCATGAAAGAGGCTAGCGAATCTTCCCTCATTGTGGCATTTCCTTTGTATCATCCCTGTAGAAATTTATTTTCCTAAACATGTCTTCTCCTAGGGAATCCATCTACTCTTCATCAAAAATATTGGCACCCCAGCTTGTAGGGATACACAACATATCCCGTATGGCTTTGGTAGAAATGGTAATATTGACCCTATGACTCTTAATGGCCTCTACATTTTGCTAAACCTTTTTGCACATGCGTCCACCAAATCCAGGCATGAATGCACAACATGAAATATAAAGTATGGTAGACCACTATTCCAGAGCTGAAATGCAAAACCCTCTAACAGTTGATGCTCCAACATCCTCTAAAATGCACCTTCCCTAAGATATTTATGGTTGCCCAATAATTGAGGGTTGAAAACATTGTTGGTGATTTCTTACTCCACCTCTCTTTGGATGTTTTTATTAGGTTGGACCTTCCTAAAACTCTCAAATGGTCATTCTTCTACATTGGGGCATTGGCGAATGAGCAGTGCCCAAAACCACTGATGTAGCTAGATAATTTATTTGAAATTACAACTTTATTGCCAAAGGTAGATGCTTCTACTTAGTTTATATGATAAATTTGTAGAGAGCTTCTCAAGTGATAATGGTCACTTACCATTTTCTTATTTAGATAAATCTACTTTTGAATGCAATTAATTCTCTTACTCGTGCACGTAGTTAAGACTACACCATTATCATTGGTCCATTAAATGTTGCCACTAGGGAAATATGTGTGAACATAAGATCTGTGTCACTTGGGAATGTCAAGAATTTCGTAAGCATGAAATTAATACATTCTGTTTGTTGCCTTTTCACAAATGAACTTATTGCATCAAAAATCATCCTTTTGGTCATATGAAACATGCTGAGGTGATACAAGGTACTCTTGAAAAGATATTCCCATTAATTTTTCAGAGTTTTAGCACATTAATCCATGACTTTTCTCATTAGCAAGTTGGTCGGTGCTAATGATGGTGAAAGACACATGAAAAAAATCAGTGAATGAGATCATTTACTCCCAATGCCAAAATTTATTTCTCAAGGAATTCCATCAGATCCTCTGTATGATTTATCTACCTTACTCCATTTTGTCTTAAAAATTTCCAATGTTGTCTAGCCAAAAATAGACATTCCATTGGTTGAGTTCACCAAATCACCTTTTCTATATATAGCTATGCCACCATTTGCAACATCCATTCAAACATATAGTCTCTAAAGTTAGCTAGGCTTCTGCTTATTCCATTCTACCATAATTTTCTACTTTATCAAAGTGTTTATTGGCTTAGGTACCCCTATTTAGCTCCTTCCATGGAGCTTGCAACACTACTTCACAAGAGAGGTTACTAGTGATCGAATCAAGCGCCTGGTGAAGAAATGTGACCACATCATCATGGTAGCATTCAAGTGGGTAGTCAGTGCATGCTTCATTACCAACGAGAACCAACTTTATAGTAAATGCAATGTGCTTTCCCACTTTGTGGCCTCACTACTAGACCTAAATGTGTCCAAGCCTATGATAATTGAAATTTTCTAGAAGATGTTTGACACTTCATTGATGGAAGGTTTTGGCAAGATAGTGTGAGTGGTCATCCCTAGCATTGATATTTTGAGCACTATGGACCTTTGTAGGCACGTGGAATTTAGTATAGATGTACCTTAGTTTCCCTTCCTCTCTGATTTCCACACCATGGATGTTGAGACACACCACTGCTCCTCTCATCTAGTGGCCATTTTTGTTGTAGGAGTACGACATGGAATGGGTTCCAGGGATCGCCTAGAGGAAGCACTTCAACTTTTTGGTGTAGATTTTTGGTGAGTAGAATCTAGGTCTACACTATGTGGCATGCTTGTGTTATGTGTCCACCCCACTTTTGCACCTTGACAAATAAAAACATCAAAGAAGAAGGAGATGAAGAAGAAGAAGAAAAAGAACTCAATGATGAGCCCTTTCCTTTGATTACAATGGCTAGAGGCTTAACTTTACTATTTTTTGCTCATTTCCTCCCTTTTACTTCTTTTTACTTGCTACTTCTTTTGGGTTTTGCTCGAGAGAGCTTCATGTTCAAACTTGAGCCTTGGGTTGTGCATTGTATTCTAAATTCTCAATGAATATAATATAATATAGCTTTCTCTTTCTTTAGTGTTCTTCTTTGGTTGGACTATTCTCAAAATTTTGAATTATTTATAACTTTTTTTACATATGGTACATAACTGTTAATTTTTTTAAAGAACTATATATTTTAATGGAAAATATTTAGATAAATACAGCTCACTAGTATATCTAAAGTGTTTCTTTCCATATCTTCAAGCTCATATGTATTCTTTTCTTTGCATGCACTAATTCAGAAAGGTCCTTTCCATAGTGCTTCAAATTTCATGTGTTGCCCTAGTTTTGTAGTACGTTCATCATACTTTAGCACTAAGCTCCCTTCTTTGAATTGTGGGCTAGAAGTTTTTTTTTCAAACCATCACCTGACTATTTGTTAGTGATTGATAATGGATCCATGAGCCTTCTCTCTTTCTTCCTCCAATTTAAGGAGTTTTTCCAATCATACTTCCATTTGACCACCTTCTTCAAATTCAAGGGCTTTCAATAGTTCTAAAGTAGAAATTTCTATGGAAATGGGCATCACTACCTCTTTTCCATACACCAACTCATAAGGGGAGGTTTTCATAATCCACTTAGGGGTAATTTAGCCCACCCATAGAGCGTCTCGTAAATACTTGTGCCAATCTCTTTGTAATTTTGACCTAATGCATTTGATTAACCTAATTAGGTTTTTGTTGGTGGACTTTGCTAAACTATTCCCTTGTGGGTAGTAATTTGAATTTTTAAGGAAAATCCCATGTCTGATTGAAAAATATGACATCCTTTACCCAACAAAAGCTTGGGTATTTTTGGATATGATGGTCTTGGGTAGACCAAATCTGCACACTATCTCTTTAAGGAAATTGACAATTTTCCCTTCTATGATGTATTCTCACAGATTGGCTTTGAAGCCTTTTAGGGTCCTTGAATGGAATACAATAGGATGATTATCATTATCTTCCTCACACTTTTGAGTGAGCACAAAATCTATATTATGTCAACCACTATACACATAGAGTAGAAATCCTTTGAAAAAATTTGGGCTAACCAGTGCTAGAGCTTCAGAGAGGGTTGTCTTAAGTTGCTCAAAACCTTTTGTGCCCTTAGAAATCCACTTGGAAGGTGGTTCTCCTTAAGAATCAAGGTGATTAGTTATGCAATGCTTGTGAAATCTAATATGAATCTACTGACAAAATTAATCTTCCCCAGAAAAGGTCACAACCCCTTTGTCATTTTGACCCTTTTCAGGATCTATTGCTATTCCCTCCTTTGATAATACAAATCCAAGTAACTTACCTTAAGGCACTCCAAAGACACATTTTTTGGGATTTAAAGAAATCCTAAACTACTGGTATTTTTGGAAAACCTTTTCTAGATGATCAAAATGATAATCTTTTGATCTAGAAATGACTATTAGGTCACATAGATCTATGAGGATAATTTGGTTGATCAATCCTTCTAAAGCAATGCTCATTTCCCATTGAAAATTTGCACCAATATTGCAGAGTCCAAATGACATCTTTGGATATGAAAAAACTCCCCACTTAGTGGTAAACGTTGTCCCATGTTGGTCAAATTGCTTCACATAGACTTGATTGCATCTTGAGAAACCATCTAACAAGGAGAACACATGATCTAGTTACAATCTGTAAAATCTGCTCCATCAGTGGAAAGGGGTAATGGTCTTTTAGTGATGTCCTCTTTAAGTCCCAAAAAATTGACACAAAGTTAGATATCATCATTCCTTTTCAAAACTAGAACTAGATTTGACACCCTAGTGGAATATTTGATAGGGCATAAGATCTTTGATTTGACCCACTTGGTGAGCTCCTACGCCATCAAGGCTTCAACCTTCAGGTTGTGATGAGGGCGCAACCTGAGACACAGAAAATAACCCACAAATAAGAGACTAAATTTATTATTCAGAGAATGGAACTTCTTACATGCAGAGGATCTCAAATCCCCAAGTTCTACAACATATGCAAGCTATAGAAAGCTACAGAGTAACCCTTTCGCAATATGCGAGCTTGTCCCCCAAAAAGTTACCCAAAAATTAGAAAACCCGCCCATAAATAGAGCTCCTCATTAGTTTGGAGCCAAAACAACATTCAAATTGAGTTTACGTGGTTTGGTGCTGAAAATTACAACATGAAGTTCAAATTTCAAAAGAGCATTTGCAATGGTAACTTCTAGAAAGTGCGCCAACTTCGCGGGGCCATAACTTTTGATCCAGGACTCCGATTTGTGAACCGTTCGAACCATTGGAAAGGTCTCAAAGTCAAGGATGCGCTCAAAATTTGCTAAATTGATTTTGGCAAGTTTTGGGGCCGATCCGGAAGCTCTAAGTGCCTCAAATCCCACTCGGAAGGTTTTTAGGTGCAAATCTGGGAAACTAAAACTGCAATAACTTTCCACCCAGGAACCGAAAATAAAAACCATAAATTGGGAATTTCATTATGACAGAAAGGGTATCCAAAAATGTAAAAACATCTAAAAATCGAGAAACTTGAAAATTGACTATTTTTGGGTGATGCAAGATTGCCCTTACACCACTGGATGCTCCTGCATCAGACACCCAGGGTAATTTGAGAAGTGGCCCCGTCACGTCTCAGATTGGTTG
>VDFB02026320.1:142399783-142426631 GCA_007258455.2 Sequoia sempervirens | reverse complement strand
ACATATGAGATAGTTTAGGATGAATTTTGAGATCTGCTTTCCAGTGATATACGTCATGGTTCTAGCGCCAAATGTGTGAACCCTTTTCTTAGTACCTACAAAACAACATGAATAAATGAGTTAGACAAGGAATTACAAGCCAAAAGAAGGATTCCCCATGAAATCCATTTACAAATCAAACTAGGAATGCAAATAATGAAGAACACAATAAAATTGATAAACCAAAGATCAAATCCTAATTTAAATAGAAAAAAGTTGATCCCATGGGGGAATTGGTGCCAATTTGATGTGAAAATTGGCCCTTTCCCAATTCCTATGATGCAAGATTCGAATGTTGAAAAGTGTTGATCCACTTTGATGATGAAGGTGAGAGCTCCAAGCCTGAAATCTGCAATATCCTAGCTAAAAACTCAAATGATGGATGAAAATGGCTAAGTATTTTAGCATGGTAACTTTTCTTGGATTGTGGATGATCAAATGAAGATAGGAGCTCTTTATTTATAGATGAGATTGAAGGATGAATGTCCAAAATTGAGCAATGTGGGACTAACATTCATCCAATGATATGGTACCACTTGTCAAGCCATGAATGGATGATGGATGTGTGAGATTTGGGGTTTGTGCCAATAAATGCCAATATTTGAAATTCAAATTTGTTGAAATGACATGTAAGAGGGAAGGGAAAATGCAATAAATTCCACTTGGCTCAAGACAAAGGACATGTAAGATGAATTTATTGTCTTGTTGGATGTACATGTTGACTTGGAATTTTTGAATTCAAATTGAGAGAATATTCCAAAAGATGCCATGTGAGGGAAAATAGGGATTTAATAAATGAATTAAATATATTTTCATGTGCAACTTGCATTATCTAGAGGATGTGACATGTGATTAGATTAAATTAATCAAGGGTTTAATTAATTTAACAAGAGATTTGATGATGTGATTTATTTGACTTAGATTTATGGATTTATTTAAATCAACTAAGAGAGGAATATGATAAGAGATTAATTAAATAAGATTTGTATTTATTTAATTAAAGGAGATGGTGTTAAATTAAATCAAATAAGGTTTTAATTTATTTAATTTAATGGATGCACTTTAGAGATTTAATCAAATAAATTGATTATTTAATTAAATAGGGATAATTAGATCAGATGGGTTGATTTAATTAACAAGAGAAAGTGACTTAATCAGATAAAGTGATTTATTCAATTAAGAGATGAGTATTGATGAGTTTAATCAGATAGGGGAATTTGATTAAATGGTTAGACCAAGGGATGATTCGGGAAGAAACGATGTTAGTAAATCGAGATTGAATGCACGATGTCAATCGGTATATTTTGAGTGTCTACACATGTTATATCTATTAAGGTTTAAACTATTGTTGGATTAGCATCTAACCTTTGTTTCAGAGTTAATTTGATATTTAAAAGCACAAACTATTGAGGAGAAATTGTGGAGACTATGCATGTATGGCCTTTTCCAAGCTTTCGTTATTTATATGATCATTTTGAATGAAACATTGTCTTGCAAGCTAAATATGGACAATTTAAGTAGCTAATTTCCATGTTGTATGCTCATATGGTAGAGTAGTAGCTTAAGAAAATTGGATTATTTCATTGGAATTCTCTATTTTTTTGAATGTTTTTGTTGTGTCATGCTATGTTGTATTGTGAGGAAGAGTTCATGTGATTTCTGAGATATTATTTTTTTACTCATAAGAAATCTTTAGGTTTGATCAGACCTTAATGAACACTTCCTATAGAAATATTTGAAAGTCTGCACTATGCTTGAAGTTATCCTTTGTTGTTCATTCTCTTTGCAATAATGAAGGGTTATGGAATTTTGTGTCTAATTATATCAGTCATAGGAATGATTTGGGTTTGAAATGTTGTAAAAGCTTCAGCGCATCACCTTTTATGTTTTATGTTTACATTTCCTTCTCCCCTTATCTCCAAAACCAAAAGAAGAGTTGAATTTCTATAAAAATCCTAGAGGTATTCAGTGAGACACAAGTTGTCCCCCATTCGATGAATTTCTCATAAGACTATCAGAGAGGCACAAGATTTGATAATCAATAGTTCTTTTTCTAGCACACTCAATGGGACAAGAATTTTTCCAAATGCCTAATTAGAAGTCAAAAATATTTCTTGAATCAGGCTAAGGAAGGAAACTAGAAATTTCATGCTTAGATTCCAAACAAGACCATCTTTGAGAGGTCACTTCTAGTACTCTTAGTTACCTACCTCAATACCTAGAAGGAGAAGACTTATAGGTTTTGTACCACCTGTAAGAAGTAAGAGAAAGAAGTAAGAGCCCAACCTTCAAATCCTTATCTACTCCACCCAATGGTTTAAACTCCTAAATAAGATTACTTGTATATCCAATTCATAGGAATCTTTTCCCTATGTCTTGCATACCTCCCCCCCGCTCCTAGAAATTTTGTAACATGGGATAGTGGTAGTCTGCTACAACCACTCACACCCCCATATGTATGGCCCGCTATACCCACTAATTCCCTCAAGGTTATCCCAAGATTCTTCAGAGAAGACTTCAAAACCCCTTCCAAACACCTTCAAGATATGATGGAGGTATGTAGGGTAGATAACATATTGAAGGAGAACATCATGTTGAGGCTGCTAGCTGCCTCTTTTAAAGGAAAGGCCCAAGATTGGTATCGATCTTTGGCATTGGGTTCTATCATCTCCTAGGACCAGCTTGGAGAGCACCTATTCAAACACTTCTGAGAGAAAGGAGACTGCTCCTTGTTGTTACAACAACTAATTACCATCAAGAGTGATCCACACGAGTCCATGAGTTACTTCAACACTAGATTCCATAAGACCTGGCAAAGGATCCCCATGACTACTTGTCCTCAGAAAGGCATGGAATTCATGTTCTATCTAAAGGCCTTCAACCCAAATATCATAGTCATGATAACCTCCTTGGGAAGAAGCCAATCCAAGCACTCTTGCGATACAATTAACATTGATCACCCCACAATCTATGAACAGGAATTCCAATCCTCAAGCAAGCACATCAAGCTTTTCCTCAATGGCGGTAGATATCAACAACATGAAGAATATCATGCAGACTTTCACTAACAACTTGGTCATTATGAAATGATAGCAAGTGATTCCTTTGAAGCAAACCATGCAAGCCTATGGTAGAGGGAAGTCATCTTATCAATATAATCCATATCAAGTATCCTCTAGAGGAGGAGGTCAATAGACATTGTTGGGAAATTAGATAGTTCCAACCACCATGTCATTGCAAACAATCAAGGATAGCTTGAGTAAAGAGATATTCCCAGGCTAGATCAATTTAGTGAAATATAAAAATATTTAGTGCTTCCCATGCGATGATAGCCATATGCCCCAAAATTACCCAAGGGGGGATATGCAACAGAGGGTAGCAGAACAAAGAAGCAAGGGTATTCTCCTAAATGCAGATGGGTGTGAATCATCTAAAATGGAAAATGCTCATTTTAGAGCACAAATGCAAGGGATGTCCCTAGAGTAGGAGCTAGACATTACACCCAACCAAGCTTTGTTCTCATGGTTAGAAGAAGAATAGGTTGTTTTCACAAATGAAACTCTAAAAAATGGTGTTCCAAAAGTGCAGTAAGATTAAAACATAAGATCAAAGAGAAGGCTCACAAGAGTATGTACAAGAAGCTTCTTCTCATCCACAACCACATCATCCATTCTCGTAAGAAAAGTATGCTTCATCACCCATTATCTATCCTTTTTTGTAGCCACATAGCACACCATTGGCAGAGCAAGAGATGAACAAAACACCAAACCTAGGCACATTGAAACTATTGTGCCTATAGCACACACACCTCATTCAAAATGGGGACCCTCTCTTTTCATTTTTCTAGGTCACTTTTGTCTTTGCCTCATTTTGTGTGCCCCCTATTTTATGTCCTAAGTGGTCAAGGAGCCCTAAAGCTATCATCTTGAGTTGACCAAGTTTCACCACCTTTGAAATTTTCAAGTCTTTGGCCTTCATGAAGTTCCTCTGGTAGTTTTCCTTGAAACCTAAAAACTGTCATCATTTACTCCTTGGGAGTCCACTCTTGTGTGCCACCCTATTTGGAATTTTGTTTGTCTTTCACCATCTTGGCAGCGGCTAAAATGTGGGGTTTTCCCGCACTATGGGATCCACAACCTCTATTGTCGTTTCCTTCACTGACCCACCCAAATAGCAAACACCTAGGTGCCACTCGCCCTGAGAGCTACGTAGTTCCCACTATTGGCCATTTTAAAATGTGTCCACCAACCGTGCCTACTACCATGTACTAGCATTTATTGTAGGAATTTGATAGCTAAAAATATATAAATAGCAAGTTTTGATAGGTCATTTTCATCGACATTCCTTCTAAAACATGTTAGAGCTCCTCCTGCTTCTGCCACCTCCGCACTTGCGAGATCCCGCTATCGTTCAAGTGTCATTGCCTTCAATCTCTTGCCAATTTCTTGTAGGTCTTCTAGGTAGGTTTTCCACTACCACCCATTTCATTTGTTTTTCATTGAATCTTGCAAGATTGTTGAAAACTTGAGAGTATGTGCATGATCATTATGGAAAAAACAAGCCCTTAAGTGGCAAAAAATTTAGAAAAAATAGACTTAGGAAACTTGACGTAAAAATTTGAATAAGTTGTCTATATTATTTTAAAAATGTTTAAGAATATAATCTATAGAAAATTGAGTATATTTTCCAAACTACTAGGTTTATTTATAAAAAAAAAATATCTATTTGGTGAAAATTTAAAATTTCAATGCAGTAGTACTTAAATTTTAAGGAAAAAATTAGTAGGTGTCTATCTGACCACCCTAACCACAATAAGATAATAATACTTTTTATAATATTTTACATATAAGTAGAGGACTCATGTCCCAATGTGATGAATATTTTTTGTAATTTTTTTCCAAGTAAATAATTAATTATGAATTTTTTATTACAACTTTTAAAGAATATTAAAACCCGTATGTCTGACCACCTTAACTTGGTCAAAACTTCATGATTTTTTTATTTATTGTTAATCCTATTGTATGTGAAGTATAGAATGTGGTCTGTATTTCAGATTAAAAAAATGTGATAGCATTTGAAAGCTATAGATAATTTTCAATCAGCCTATCAATCAGGACTTTAGTCATAATTTAAATAGAAATGAATAATAATTATTTATTAAATTCAAAGTAAAGTATAATTTATATTGGTGGAAAGCTCAGAATCTCCTTTAAAAACCCTTTTAGTTTCATCAATTTTTGGTAAAAAAAGTCATCAGCCACATACCCTACACATACCTATCATATCGCCATTTTTTGGCCCATCATGATCGTACACATACCCTTGATGGGGAAAGCCTTCAAACTAGTAAGAAAATTAAACTCCATGAAAACCCAAGTGTTAAAATTTAAGAACTCTTTAGAAATCAATGCATTTGAACCATGTTGAACTTGGGGCCTTTGTCGCCATTGTTGACCCAGGGCTATTGAGCCCTTGTATCCCACAAGACCTTGACTTTCGTTACCTTGGTAACTCAAACAACAAACTATAGACCACGACCATCACCCTTCATGGGCTCATTCATGTGGGTGGATGGATCCTTTCTGCCACACCTTGTTGAGGATAAAAATGAAGCCAAGTAAAGGTGTGTCCCTTTTCCTTAGTGGGTCTACTTTTGTGGACTTCCACATGCGGGAAGATGCTCATTGTTTACCATTTGGAAATGGCCACCCAATATAGGCCCTCTAGCTGGTGGGACCCGCTAACTCCACTTAGACAACCAAAATCATTAAATGGAAAACCTATTTGTGGGTATTTAGATGTGGGTCTCCTCATCTGTAATGCCACCATTTCCATGGACATCATTAGTGGAAACACCGGTCCTTCCTTTTGCCTCGCAAACCCCATTGCTCCAATTCCCAGCCTAATCACTTATAATTTTTTCTAAGACATGACTCCATTGAAGGTACTCCACTATAGACCACTGCCAATGGTTTTCCATCTCAAGATTGTCATTTCCTAGTGGCCATGCCTGACCTTCTATCTACCCTATAGGGCCTGAGTCTGAGTCAGTCGTCCCGTTCTTCTTGAAAGGTAATCAATGCTTGGGTCTTCTATAGACCCACTCATGCTGGCCACTGCCATGCATCCACCATTTAAAATGGTTGATGACCTTTTTCCCTCCACTACATAGGCCCTAACACCTATTTTTCCCAAAGCCTTCATTAAAGGTCACTAAGTAAGGTCATGAGCAGGTAGTCTAATGTGGGTGGTTGCTTGTGGGTCATCGTCCTGCTTTCGCTATTCCAAATGACCAAGTCTAGCCTATCATCCACCATGTGGAACCCAACTCCTCTTTTGTTGATTGAACAAATTCCAGTGAACAAATCATGTCGATGCCTTGTGTGGGCTCGATAGTGTGGCCCGCTGCCTACAGGCTATCATTGCACCTCCACCGTCTCCAAGAGGCCGCCACCTAACATCTTCCTATGAGTCACTACCCACATCCAGTTGAATGACTTGAACTTCAAAGTTGAACTGATGTTTCCCTTGTTTTCTATGGGTCCCAGAGTGTGGGACTCTATTTGTTCAATTCTACCTTCGTAGCACCATTCTAATGGTGGAGCTTATAATAGCTAAGGCACCTGTTACTCCTGCCGCCTCTGGACCTGCATACCAAACAATTAAGTTATCATTTTAAAGACCTTATGAATGATCAACACACATGTCCAAATGGATTAACACCTTGGTGGGCCTCATTATAATGTAGAAATTTTGATGTGGGTGGCTCCATGTGGTTGATCGTGCCCTCTTCATCATCTGCGTGCAAATTCCCCTAAAATGACTACCAGCCTAGGGAAACCCACATCCTTGGGCCTGCATTTCCATATCTTCCCAAAAAGAAAGGCTAATGATAATTTGTGATGAATGTTATTATCCTTAAAGGATAAAATACTTGATCTAACGTTGATTTTGTAGGATTTTTCTAATGATCCTCTTATTGTTATACATGAATTTACTTACTACACCCTTGATTGCAGAATTTATGGAATTGACTATGAGACCATTAAGGGAATCCATAGAGAAGGAAAATGGGAAGAAATCTACTAAAGTTCCAAGGGGAAAGGAAGATAAGGACTAGATGAAATTATAGTTCCATGGGGTAGAAATCACCTCCAAAGTCACATATCCAATACTAGAATTTTAAGGACTATTGCCAAGTAAATGATGCCTTTATTGGGCACATCATTAGAATTCTTGGAGGAGACTTCAAAAGGAAAGTCACATGTAGTTCATGTGCATTCATCCATTGGTTTAGATTCTTGTTTATCCTCTTTCCCAAATTCACCTACATTTGAACCAAGGGCTTCTTTGAGAGACCACATAAGCTACCCCAATATCCAAATGACAAATTGATATTACTTGAAGTCTCCAAGAAGTTACAGCATGCACATACTCTTCTAAGTGACAAACATAGGCTAGGCATCCATTATCCTCTCACTTTCGGCCAAGGCATGTATGCAATTCCCACATCCTAGTGTGCAGAATATTCTAAGAAGGAGATCATAGAATATAACTTGGAACTTCACACTCGTCGGCCAAGGATGGACCCATGCTACAAGTTAAAAAGGATTCTTGGGAGGGAATATTACCACTTGCATAATGTTTCTAAGGATTCTTGGAAACAGTCAAATTTTTTCTAGTGCCGAATCAAATTAGGAAGATGAGAGAATAGTTATAGATGCAATATTTGATGTTGTTTCCAACCTACCATTGCCCCTAATTGATTGGGATGGGGAAGAGGTCAATGAACTTAACATTCTAACAAAACCAATACACCATAGGACAATGCAGTGGATTGATGCATAGATTGCATAAATGAATCTCCAAGGAGCTACATTGACATATGGAAGGCTCAAAGATGAGCTCGAGAGAAAACCAATAGTGGGACCACTGTTGCCTTGACTGAGGGGGCTCTAAAATCTCCTCCAGCCACTAGGTCAAGAAAAAGAAAAGAGGTAGTTGAACAAAAACCAAATCATAAAATTTATTCAAGGAAGGCTTCAGAGGGTGAGCCCTCAAAGAAATTAAAGAAGTTGGGTAGATTCTCAAAGATAACCACAATTCAAGAGGATCCATTGCATGAGGGAGAAGAAGAAGAGGTAGAGCAACCAAAGTCTCCACCTACTACCTCTACTCTTCCTATCACCACTGCTGCCACTGCTATCACCCCTCCATCAACATCTCAAGCATTGCTTGCTTCCTCTCCACCTATGTTGTACATCTCGGTTCACCTTGCCTCCACCTCACCTACTATACCCATTGTGGTGAGAGAATCCTCATCTAACACAACTTCCCTACTCTCATCCTCCTCGATGTCTCCATCTACTATAGTCCCTTTAGCCTCCACAATGATAATTCCCACCCTCACTCTCCTAGAAGGTTTTGCTTGACATATGCAAAATATGCCTATGGATATCTCTAGCATATTGATGAACCATATGGTATAGGAAGCTCTATCTCAAGTCCTTGTTGGTATCCCTGTACCCTCACTAACAAAACTAGCAAAAATGGAGACAACCATGTGGATCTCAGAAGAGCTAGAGAGGCAACAAAGGGAGGTAGCCAAGGGATGAGATGGTGAATCTAAGGATCCATTCAAGGATGACTACCATGAACACCCTGAGTATCAAAACTTGGTCATTGATGAGGTAGTACATGAAGAAGGGTCACAATCCTCTGAGGAAGATGTCAAAGACCCCAATACCAAACACATAGTAGAAATTTCTAGCCAAAAACTAGAGTTGTCCAAACAACTCAAGGACGTCAGAGAGGAAGTTGAGGGGTAGTCTTCAGAAGAAAAGTAGGAGACTGATAAAGAAATGGAGTTATCTATAGAGCCTCCAACTAAAGAATAAGAAAAAATCCAAAACCATGATGAAGAGATGCCTCCCATAGGGGAAGAAGAAGAAAATAAATAGGATAAAGATAAACAAGCTTGAAGAAGAGGCTAAAATGAGAAATATCCCTAAACCAAAATTCCAGGAAGAGCTCAGGAAAGAAGAAAAAGAGCACCCAAAGGGGAAGACAACCCCAAGGAAAATATAGCTACTACCAGGCTACTTGAAGGAAGAACCATATTCATTTTTTACTCATATGAAGAAGAAGAAGTTAAAACAAGGCTGTAAACTCTAGGCCATAATGAAAGGGAGATCCAACATATTCAAAGAGAAGAAGGCTATCACAAACAACCAAAGGAGGGATCCCAAATACCTAAATGGCTAGAGAAGTAGCTATATAAAAAGACCCCCACCCTCATGGATCCCAAAGAAATGCTAGAGGCTATCCTTGAATGATCTCAGATACAAGAAAAGAAGGGGAAGAAACCAAGAATTTGATCCTATATCATGATGGATGCATCAAGATCAAGGATAGTTCAATTTGCTACTCTTATGATAGATAAAGGAGAGGGAGTTAGCTATAGTATCTCCACTATTGACTTGGCCATAGCCACAAGGGAGTAGAAGATTATTCACCTCTAGGGATCCATTGCCACCATTGTACACCAAATGAACAAGGACCAATCCTCTAAGAAGGAAATGAAGGAACAAGTGGCAGATCTCACTGCCTATATTCAACAATGGTCTTCTATTGAGGAACTACCCACAACATTGCCAACCACTCCTCTACTACTTTCCAAGGATCACATCAGCAAATTAAATAGGAGAAAGAACTAGACTAAAGCCACTAATGATTGTTTTGACAAATACTTTACAACAGTGATATGGGCATTGACCACGCCGTCAGAACAACCAATAAGTTTTAGGAGGTACAAAAAAAACTTGAAGGAACAAAGAAGTTTTGTACTAACTTCTTGGAACTATGCAACATCATGTACCCTAAACTTGAGGCTATCCTCAATATGCCCAAGAGAACTTGGGAAAAAGAGCTAGCCCTAGAGAAAGATGACCATTGGCTTGTTGACACATTGAAACTAGGCCTTGATCATAGAAGAGAAGTCTTGGAGTAGGTGCTCCATGAAGTGGAGCTCGACCTACATTGGGTTAAGGAACACTGAGCAGCCTATGAAGAGTATTTAAAGCTCATGATAGACTATGAAATGCCCACCATAAAGCTTGATCTTGAAAAGATAAGGCCATATTTCCATAAGAAGAGGGAGAATGGAGCCATAGATACACTAATGCTATATTTTATGGATTTTGCAGCCTGACCCTTTTCCCAATCAAAGCAAGTAATCAAGAATACATCAAACTGTAACAAGGATTGGGAGCTACTTACTAGCAGATCCAAAAAGTTAAACTTCTAGGTGCTCCAGTCTAACATAATGGAATGGAATAAACTTCAGGAATTGATAGAAAAATTTGTGGGGTACGCCATTGTGAAAAAAAATGGAGAGTCAGTCATTGATGATGAGTTCCTCAATATGTATCTGTAGCAAAGGAAATCAACTAGAAGACAAAAGAGCTATAGTACCAAGCACTAGAGGACAAAATACGCTAGAGGAAAAGAATGTAATTTTAAATTGTAAAATATTGAGGGGTGGGTGAAACCCTCATTTGTAGTGAATCTTTGCCACACAATAAGATTAAATCCTGGCCGTTCATTTTGATTTTTGGAAACTATAAATAGGGGTCTCCTTTCATTTTCAAGAAAGAGTTGAGTTGTCGTAAAGACATGTTGATGAAATTCTGATAGAAATTAATTACTTTTGGGTGGATTCTTAAATTCCATTCATGTTACATGATTCTTTTCCTCATAGTTAATTGATTTGAGTAGATTTAATTTGTTGTTCTATGTGTTTAGCATGCTTTAATAGATTAGTAAATGTTGTTTATTGATGGTAAATAATTTTTCTATATTGATGTGCTTCCTTGTTCATTCTTTTTGTTATTTATTGATGATAAATAGTAGTGTAAATCTAGTCTGAACATAAATTGGTTGTTTCATTTAAATTCTATCTTTTATTCATGATTTATGGTAAATGAATGATTGAAAATATTCAAACCTTAGAAGATTGCACTAGCTTCATGATACTATTGGTTGATTTGGTTAAGTTGAACTTAATTTTAGGAAGGTTGTATATTGTAGCATCCTCCATTATCACTGTTCATTGGTAGTTTTGGGTCTAGGAACCTCTTCTTTCCCCTACCCTTTTGAATTTTATTTAAAATAGTAATTTAGGAAAAGTTCTAGCATCATTACAAATCCAAATCTGATGATAAAAGTGGAGTCTTAGACTGTTGTTTTGAACTTGTAGAATTCACACAACTCCAATACCTTAGGAACTCCATTTAAAGAACCATTTCCCTCTAACTTAACTTGTGTAAGGCTTCCCTATGATTACCAACAAATCACATGAACCAACTGAATTATTCCAAGCATTGTCATGAATTGACACCCAAGAGACCTTGGGGTAGTAATTTGCAACCTTTTTGCAGATTTCTACCTTTCAAGAGAGGTATCATACTTGTGTGTTGCCTATGTTGAGAAGGTGCAAAAAGACCCATCAACAAAACTGGTGCTAGAAGGAGGGTCTTCCTTGTGTTAAGTTGGATCAAATCAGTTCATTCTCTCCTAAAATATTTCATAGAGTTTTATGATCCACACCAAATAAAGGGGAATTCAAAGAAATTCAACCCCCTACCAAGGATAAGAGAGCTAAAAGAGTGGAAGTCACTTCATCATCTTCATCTGCACCATCCACTTCACCTCCATCCTCACCTCCCTCCTCCATTCATCCACCCCACAATCATCCTTCCTTTCCCATATCCACTTCCTCCACTCATCCATCCAAAACTTCCTTCCAATTGTCTACTTCCCATAGCTAGGGTGCATCCCCCATCCCTATCCTTCAAGTCCAAGGAATAGTACCAATAGTCATTTCCCTTGCACAACCCCAAGTTACTATTGCACAAAAAATACAACCTTTTCCTCCCCTCATGGCTTGGCTAGGAAATAATCCTTCTCCATTGTCTTTCAATGATTACCATGACATGACAAAGAACCTGGAAGGATTTTGTACAAATTTTTACCCTCACAATCCACAAAGGATGATAGAAGAACACATCAAAATATTTTAAATAGCATTGGAAGATATGAAAATTGATCACAAGGACATGGCTTGCCAACTCTTCCCTTATTCCTTGAGGGAAGAGGACTTCTATTGGTACATCAACTTGTAAATGAGATCCATCACCACTTGGGACCTCTTGAAGAATGCCTTCTTCTAGAAGTACAAGATTCCAATCAACCTTAGAGTTGTATTAGTAGTTCATGTTTATTCATAGGGACATTAATAAACTAATTAGCTCCTTTAATGATCAATTTCATTGGGAATAAATGAGGTTACAAACTCCATATGTGCTTAATGATGTTGCAACCTTGCAGTTTATTATGATGCCTTAGACAACCTCACTACCACATTAATGAAAAGGATGCGCCCAATACCCACCAGATTGGTGGAAGCTTATGTTTAGGTGGTAATAGCAAGCATTGACTTGGAGAAAAATATTTACAATCCACTACATTCTTTAGGAACATTCACCCATCCAATGAAATATTAGGGACTTACTTAGGCCTTGTCACATCAAACACCAATTATGAACCAAGTTCCATAGCTACCCATGGTTCCTCACCCAAGACAACCATTGAACTAGGTGCCTCTTTTGCCTCACTATTTGCAGTCTCAACAGTAGCAGGTCTACCTACAACAACCTCAAGTACTTGCATACCTATAAGGGCCTAAATTCTTGTAAGCACAATAAAATCAACCAATGGTGTAGTTGGTTCTCCTCTAGAACCAAGCACCACAACCAAGTAATATGGAGAAAGATCGGTTGGATGAACTAATAGAGATGATTAGAAAAATGTCTAAAAAAGATGACACACCTAAGAAATTAGAACAACCAGTTGTAATCTTCTCAACACATCATTTTGTCCAACCTCAACCAAGAAAATAGGGATAACCATTATGTGGGTGCCTCATCTAGGTAGAATTATGAAAGAGGGCAGAATTCTAGCTAGAAATTTAAAAGGATACCTTCAGAAAGGTAGAACCAAACATGGAATACAAGGTTGAATAACAAAGGTGTTCCCACCCCCCTTGATCCATCAATGAACATAGACAATACAACAAGTGAAGTATATTTAGCCAAGGAAACTTTGTCTAAATGGTGTTAGATCTATAAGACAAATAGGCACTCTGAGTTGTATTGTGCTGAGTTCTAGATAGTAGCTGAAATCTTCCAAGTAGAATTATAGAATGCTATTGATAGTGTTGGCTATCAAGACATAGTCCCATCAGAACCATACGACTCTTCCATGTTCAGATTCAATCAAGATCTATTTTCACGAAGTGAGAGAAATGCACCTAAAAATGAGATCACTTCTCCAAAGAACAAAGAAGTAAAATAGGTAAGTAGCAAAGAAAATTTATCTCAATTTTTTACTTCAGTAGATAATGGTATAGTAGATGAAGAAGAGTCATGTGAGGATGAAGTTCAAATGTTTCACCAAAGGGAGACCCCTTATAACTTAAGAAGTAGGAAAATAGGAGGACCTTTTGCAACCTTTTTTCCACCTAATAACTTCGTTACCCCACCTAATCCAAATGCTAGTAACAATCTATGTTACCCCCATGTTCCCACCATATACTTTAACAAGAACAAACATCCAAATCAAATTTAGAACCAGTTTGTTGGCTCTTCCCAAGGAAAGTCCTTTGAGGCTAAAATCAAGAAAATGTGTGAATATGTTGAAGAATTCAAGACAGTCAAAATAAGCTTGTCTACCTTCAAATTACTTAAGGTTCCTATAGTTAGGAATGCCTTATTTAGAATTATTAATGGGTTTGCTTCTTCCAAGTCATCATAGGAGGGACAGGCCAAGAGAGTCAATTTTGATGAGTCCCAACATGAGCCTATAATTCAAGAAATTGTAGCAAGAAAAAGGATGCCTCCTCAAATCAGCAAACTAGAAAGCAACCCACTAAAGAAAAAAACCAAGTGCAAGCCAAAGAAAAGATGAATGAAAAGGATAAGAATCAAGTATCCCAGAAAGATATTCCCATGGGATTGTTTCAAGGGAAATTAGAAACACCACCCTTCCTCACCACTATTAGAATATTTGGGAAGAACCTACATAACTGCTTGTTGGATTTAGGAGAATCAACCAATGTTATGCATCTAACAATATGCAAAGCATTTGGAATAGTCCCCACTCCTTCTAGAAGAAAGGTGACCTAGCTAGATAAAACAAAAATGAACATAATCAAAGAAATCAATTGAATTCCCATGCAAATTGTTGTAGACCCAAGAGTACAACATGTTATTGACATTCAAGTAGAAGATATCCTAGACACGTATGGCATAATACTAGGATGATACTTCACTAGGGTGTTGAATGAATATGTTGCAATTGACTTCTCTAATGTGTGGCTACCATGGAAAGGACTGCCAAATCATATCTGCATTGATTGGGAGCCCCATATGAAGTTTATGATCACAGAGTACAATAATACCAATGAAGTGTTGTTTGCTAAACCTGAATTGGGTAAGTATTCTTTTGTGGCATACTAGGAAGAATCAAAGCCCCAAGAAGAAGAGATGAATGAAGAGGTTTTCCTTGTGTTATGTAGCCTCCTACCAACTTAGCCTATGCATCTTAGAGCACAAAAATGCTCATAGAATTAGATGATGACGAATCCTACAATGATTGTAATTTTCGACTATTCGATGGAATTCAAGATTTCATAGAAAGGTGTGTGTAGGATCAGCTGAACCTAGGGTAAAGAATGGATTTCCAAGAGCTCTTGCTACCTTGTTGGTACATATTTTGCAATGTTTCCCACTCAAAATTTGAATGTTGTTTATTTCAAAAAACATTTTCTCATATTAGTGGACAAGTTTCACCAAAGATGGAGCCCCAAATTGAGCAACTTGACATTAGTAGTGTTGAGTTCGTGCCCACCCTAGAAATTGTATATTCGAGTGTACGAACAAAGAAAGATAAGTGTTTGATCAACCCTGGAACTAAAGATCTCTCCAAGTTTTGGACATTACACTTTGATGGATCTAAGTCCAAGAAAGGAGTGGGAGCTTTGTTTCAGCTCATTAGCCCCACTAGTAAGAGCTACTACTCATATGCTTCAATTTTATTGCATGAATAATGTAGTAGAGTACGGAGCACTAGTTCATGGTCTTTTGATGGACCTAAGGAAGAAATTTAAAATGTTGCAATTCTCGGGTGACTTAGAGCTAGTAGCAAAAAAATTCAAGAAATTATAATATTGCCATGATAGAAGACTAGCAAACTATAGGCATAGAGTTTGGGACCTTTTAGAAATCTTAGATGCATTCAATATAGAACTGTTCCCTCACTCCCAAAACTAGACTACTAATTCCTTGGATTAGGGATCCAACACCCTTCAAATCTTGTCATTGTTTGGCCTCAAAAGGTTCACTATTGAGCTTACCTCAACCTCGTATATGCAAGATAACATAACCAACTTTCAAGTGGTCAATGATGATAGCATATCTTGGATTTCATCACCAGTTCTTATGTGTTTGCAAATCAAATCATCAATGAGGCTGAGCCCAAAGAGGCTAAATTAGATATAGAAGGGGTCATCAATCTCAATATTAATGCTATTCCCAAAGGCATGGTCCAACTTGAATGGATATTTCACTTAGATCAGATTAGAGATTAGGATCAACAAGTGAAAAGGGACTCTATCAACAATCAGTATCACATTCATAACCTTGGAATAACCAAGGAGGTTAAAAATGTATTCATTGGAGAAGTGTGCACACTAGAAGAGAAGAAAGGGATCATTGATGCCTTGCAAAAGTATCATGATGTAGTTTCTTGGAGCTATGAGGATTTAAAGACATGCAATACCTTGATCCTTACAAAAACTAGGGTGGGTGCATGAAGATGGGTAGCAATTTTGTGGTCACTATTTTAAAAAATTGAAAACTCATAACACAAGTGTATTAAGGATTAGTGTACCAAGCTTGAAGCTTGGCCACCACAAAGCCATAACATGTGTGCGTTATAACGTGCTCACGTTATGACATGTTAAAAGCAAAAAATACTAGAATTTCGAACTCACATTCTAGGAGGAACCTTTTTGCAAAAACAATCATCAATGGTTATTGATTCATCACCAAGATGCCACCACATCAATGAGGAGGTCAAGGAGCTAAGGATTGTTTTTATTTTTTATTTTTTTAGTTTTAGGATGTATTTGATATTTATTTTTTGAATTTTTAGGAGATGTTAATCAACTTAGAAACCCTCCTCAGAATCCATAGGAAGAACAAAATCCTCAACCACAACAACAACCTCCTCCACCAATCACTCAATACCATCTCGAGACTCAACAAAATTTAATGGGTGAAATTGAGAATAATAAAAAACCAAATTGAGGATTTAATCGAGAGGTTGAATGATCCAAACGGTTCAATTATGGAAAGAATGACCCTAGTAACTTCATTGCAAGATATGTTAGATTCAATCACCAAACAATTAACTGGTTGGTAGAATATGAGGGAGGTGGCTAGGGATTTTTACCAAGATAAATTTTCATATAAATATGTTAAAGATATAAAATTACAAAAGGTGATTTTTGTGCATTATTCACTGACCCATGGTCAAATGAAAATCTCTCCCTCAATGCAAAGAGGTTTCCTATTCATTGGTGCCACCACCAAGAGATTAGGAAATATTTTTGGGATAGGTGGTACATGGTTTTTAATGGCCCACTATGCAACAATTGTGAATTCCCACAGTATTTCCTCAGAAAACTATACACTGAGTTCATCTTGAACAAAATCCCAAATTATTTTGATATGAGGGACTTTCAGGGGAGAGGTGGGGGGTCAGCACAAGATAGACCCAGTGCATAGCCGGATCCTACATAGAAAGTGTGATGACCTCTCACTAGGCCACCTCATGAGCACATTGTCATCCCTTCTATTGGGAAGGAGAGTGTCAATGTAGAGACTTTTTAGGTCATCAGCTCTTTGATGCAGAGTGTCATCCAACATGCTATCCCTCTTGTACAATGCCATCTAGGGGAGTCTTGGACAGGTGGGCTTCAATCCCATGTGTGTCAATCTTGTAGGGAAACTTGTTCATATGAACCCACTGACACTCAGGAGACTACTATATAGGATCCATCTACAACTATGGAGATGGAGAGGGAAACAAACATTTTGCATGACATGTATGGCATTAATACTAAGGTAAATTTTAGCATATTCATTGAATTTAATTATTAAATTTTTATTTTGAAATGCAAGATTAACTAATTTAGTTTTATGATTTTAATAAACTTGCAGGGTCATAGTGTTGATACTGGATACACTAGCCCTACACCTACTTATTTCTGTAGTACACCTATCGATGCAGTATGTAACTAGTAAAAAATTATAAATTTATTGCATGTTAATAGCATTCTTTAATGAATGGTATTTTAATATGTGATTTTGGATGTTGAATAGATTAATATTGGAGGTTTCAAGGGAACACCTCCTAGTGCCAGTGGATTTAGTCAAACCTTTATGCAAGTAATAGAATAAAGAGTTTAACTAATGCATTATACTTAATTGATTTGTGTAGTTTATATTCATATCATTGATTATATTGCATTGCACATAATTCAAACTCAAAGCACTACTTCACATTCCATAACTAATAACTAGATGTTGATAGATGAAAAAATTTCAACTAGAGTATAGCTATTTAGAAAGTCAACATAAGTAGTGATGCAATTAATTCACATAGCATAAGCAATAAGTCTAGGAGTAGCTTCCAATTGCATTTGCTTGTCACGACATTCCATGAGACCACATTTTACTAAGGCATATTTTAAAACAATTCATTTCCTTGTCTATGCTCCAAACTAGGCACCCATTATGGCCTACTCTCACATATCTAAAACTCACTTGCAACTCTTTTGGAGCAACTATCCCAAACCTAGATTTTAATGCTGAATTAGGCCACAATTAGGCCTCTTTTTCAAAGAGACACCTCTCCAAACACACAACCAACACTTGAAACATCAAAAAAATCAAAATATAGCCAAGAAAACCTAAATTTATTCAACTTTCAAGTCCCCTCTCACTCATTCAGACCCCTTCTCATAAAACCCTCACTTTCCTTGCAATTAATTAGAGTTTATTGAAACTCTTATGCCATGAATACTCACAAGCTTATAACCACTTCAATAATTCTTATTTATGCATGTACATGCTCATTCCATCCTCAAATAGTTCTACTACAATGTTCTACATACACTTCACAAAATCACTCTTTTTCAATAGTTTTCACCCTCTTTCACTTAGGGTTTCTCACTTATTCACTTCTCTGAACACTTACAACCTCTAAAATATTCTAAAAAACCCTCCAACTAACCTACTCTCATGTTTTTTAGTGGATTCTATCCACTTCTAAACCCATGTCCTCTTTTCACTCACTCTAGCCTTGTTTAAAAGGCACCAATGCTAGTTTTTCACTAGGGAAGCAAGGAGAACTCACATAAAAACTTCACCAAACCAATTCCTTACCTTCTACACCTACTCATAATTTATACCAATCCATTCTACCAAGAAATAGTTGCTATAGAAAGGTCGAATGGACTATTTAGTTCATTTGGACAATCAAACCCTTAGCCCCTATTTTTTGACCACCTAGAGAAATCAAGCCACCAAAAGCTTGAAACTCAATATCAAATGCTCAAATTAGTTTCAAACTGATGATAACACCTGAATCCTTAAATTCACACACATTATAGATGCACTATCACCTGTAGGGAACCGTACACTAGTAGATGATTAAGGAAAACATTGAAAATAGCAATATAATAGTGATATTTTATTAGTTTTCTCCTTCAAAATGCTTCAACAATGGATAACAATGATGCATCACATATTTTAAAAACTTTCTAAATAATTTCAACTTCCTAAGTTCTTAATATTCTGTCTACAACTACCTTGACTCTTCATATTCCTCCACTTGCCACCTTTTTTAATTTTTACATTGATTGACAACTTTTGTTGAGATTCTGCAACTTTACAATTTATGCCTAAAATGACTACAAAAGACCATTAGAAACTCAAAAATGGCTATTTAAGCTTTATTTCATCATGAAAATACCTATACAACCTCAAAATCCTAAATATTCCTCATGGAGGCATGATGGAGAGGAAGTGGATAATTCACAATCAAACCACAAATGTATCAGACCTCAATAAGATTCAATACTTGGAACCACAATCTACTACTTGGATCAATTGACAATATCAAGGTTTTAGACTCCATAACTCATTAAATAGACTTATCTTTTAGAGAAGGTCTCTCAAGAACCATCTCAACATCACTATAACATCCAATCATACCCTCAACAAAGTTCCCAAACCAACATACAAGGTCTCTTAGTAACATCTTGGAGAACCATCAAACCACCCTTCAAAAAGGCTATAAGATTACCATTGTTTTACAAAAAAATGTTCTTTAAACTTCTCTTAACCCCTCTATCTCTTGGATAGTCATCAATCATGTCTCAAAACACCCAATTTCACAAGTCTTAGGAAATTTCTCATCCTCTAGGTCACCAGTCCTCAAAACCCTCAATTTCCTCACAACTACCTAAGGTTTTTAGCCTTACACCTTTCCCAGGCTTTCCAAACCCAACCAAGCCTTCAAATTACTTGTTTATGGTTTTTACACACGTTTCAAACTATTTTCTAAGAAAAACCAACAAAAAATTACTAAAAATCCAATACTGTCCTATACATTCTTGCCCAAACAGGCTCTTATTCTCCACTTTGATGGTGTCCCACGGTCTTGAAATTTATTATTTCCATTTCAAAACTTAAATAAATTTCCCCTAACCTATCTCCATGCCTTCCCACCAAGAAACAGGGTTGTATAGTAAGTGGGAAGGCTTAAAGCATGATGAAATTATAAAAAAGGATTCCATGTTCTATACAGGAAGATTACACAGTGATAGCAAAGAACAATGTAAATTTGTGAATTGAACTTTAGTACAAATTCAAAACCTTGCTAACTCCATTACTCTTAACAATCACAAGATACTTAGTTCATCAAACTACCTGTATGGCCTGTACAGTGATGGAAAAAATACAAAAGAATAGAAGTAATGAGGAAAAAATAGAGAAATAAGACAATTGGAATGCTTTTATTCAAATATTGTTTCTTCTTCTCGCCCATCAACAGTTTCTCATGCCTTTTCAAGGATTTTAAAAAATTTACAAAACAGTTTAGCCTCCAACAATGCCTACAACTGACTTGTAACCACCCAAACCTTCATTTGACTTGAAAACCTCATTATTAAGAATTAAAGACTAAATGAACACTATTAGCATGAGTTTTGTTTTGAGACACCAAGAACCATTTAAACACCTTTAAATTAACCCTAATATGACTTCTAAACTCCCACTTGCACCCCTATTAACTAATTCAAGAACTTGCCTTCTAGAGGCTACAAAGACTCATAGGTGCAAGACTGTACATTGTCAACCTAAATGACTTAAGATGGTTCCAATTGCATTGAGATTTCTCTTTTAGACCTTATTGGACAAAAAATAAACCTAAAAACACTAACATTACCCATCATGCTTCGAAATAAGAAAAAATGGATGTTGTGGTGTAGGTTCTCTTGCACCATACACCCCCCTTAAAAGAAACTCATGCCTCATGAGTGCTTGTTGATGCCACTGTCTCCAGACTTCATGATGACTCGATTGATTTCCAAATTCATTCCACTACATGTACACTAGATATACAAGCTGGCCCAAACTTCCTTCATGGTATATTGTAGGCATACAATCATTCTGCCTTACATCTGTTCTCAGACCAGTCAACTATGTTATATCCTTCTCCTAACCAAGATGTGATTTTGTACCCTACATTGTACCTGAAAAAAAACATATGTCAGTACTTCCTTGGTTTGTCCTCACTATCCTTTCATACTCAAGTCTACAACTAGTTTGTCTGCCTTGTTTTGCTTGTCCTTTACTCACTACCTTATTATCTTTCCTTACCCCTATCCTCTTAGCCTGTCCACTCACTGTATTAGAAAATTTTGATTGCTTCTCAACTTGTTGCATAACCACAGGGAACTCTATAGTACCTACTAGCACACTATCCTACATATTCACTTTCTTTGTCCTCTTTAACCTTGAATTGACCCTTAGATCTGCTATACCTGTACTTTCACAACATTTAGGGGCTCCTTGTTCCCACACATGATGACTTTTTCTTTTCCTTTCTCATCCCCTATCTAAGGAGTAAAAAAAAACCATTTTCTATCTTTCAAGATTGAGTACTTATTTGATTTCCCATCATACATGGCACTCCTATCATACTACCATGGCCTTCCAAGGAGGATATGATAGTAGTCCTTTGGAAAAACATCACAAAGTAAACTATCCTTATACTCACCTATTTGAAAATCTACCATAGCTTTCTCATTCACTATCAATGATTGACCATTGCTCAACCAAGAGACCTTGTAGGGGGAATCATGAGGAATTCTTTTCAAATTGAGTTTATTCACCATTTCAAAAGAAACCATGTTTTCAGTTGAACGTGATTCCACTACCATCCTACATACCTTACCTTGTACCTTGAAATTGATTCTAAATAGTGTTTTCCTTTGTAGGGGTTCTTTAGGAGGTGACACCTTGAGCAATGTTCTTCTAATCATAAAAATCTCCCCAACTTCTGATGTGAGATTAATAATAGGTGAAGTCACACTCTCTTCATCTTCATGCACTAATTGATTCCTCCTTTCTCCACCATGAGAGCTTAAGCCTTGCCTTTCAGGACACTTGAAGGATGGATGTCCAGGCTAGTTGTAACTATAGCATCTTCCTGAAAATGCATTGTTGGAATTCCTACCTCCTCCAAATCTACCTCTTGTGCCTCTCCATCCACCTCTAGAATCAAATTGCTCTTGGCCTTTCATGGAATCCTCTTGATTATCATTGGTTGGATTTGAACTAGACATGAATCCTCTTCCTCTTGATGCACCACCTCTACCTCTAACTGCTTTGTCTTGCCTTCTCTTCAATTTCTCCTCCACCTTGATAGCCATTTGATAACAATCCTCTACACTCCTAGGGTTAGCCAAAACGAATTCATCCTGTACATTAAGCCTTAAACCACCAATATACCTAGCAATTTTTTCATCTTCATTCTCATGATGACTAGACCTTAGACTCAATTTATAAAACTCCTCAGTATAAGACTCAATATCCATTTCCCTTTGTCCAAGTTTTGTAATCTCTTAAACATTTGAACTTGGTGATCCTTGGGTAAGAATTTACCTTTGATTTTAGAGATCATCTTGTCCCATGATGTGATCTTAGACTTTCCTTGTTTCCTCCTCTCAAATTGAAAGTAGTCCCACCATACCAAAGCATGACCCTACAACTTAGTCTTTGTAATCCTTACTCTTTGCTCCTCAGGAACTTCTTCACATTCAAAATGATTATCTAATGTAGCAATCAATTCAAGTAGCTCTTCATCATTTAGAATACCACCATATTTAGGAACATCAAATTTTACCTTAGGCTTGTCAGTCTTCACCGCCTTCAACAACTTTGCAATCCTTTGGTCTTCTTGATTAAGTTCATCTTCCATGTCTTCAAATTCATCTTCTTCCTATTCATTTGTCTCACTCTCTTTAGCATCTCTTCTCTTTTTTGTATCTAGGGCTATGATTCTCTCTTCCAACTCTTTGATTTCTCTTCCATGCCTTTCCTTCATCTCCTTCATCTCTTTAGCAATATCATTATTCTTTGGAGGCATCTTGTCAACCTTGCCTCTTCTTCAAACTACAAAATGAAAACCAAAATTTACTCCCTACTCGGAAACCACTATGATGCAAAGCAAGTGGAGAATTCACAATCAAACCCCAAATGTATCATACCTCAATAAGATTCAATACTTGGAACCTCAATCTACTACTTGGATCAATTGACAATATCAAGGTTTTACACTCCAAAACTCATTAAATAGACTTATCTTTTAGAGAAGGTCTCTCAAGAACCACCTCAACATCACTATAACATCCAATCATACCCTCAAAAAAGTTCCCAAACCAACATACAAGGTCTCTTTATAACATCTTGGAGAACCATCAAACCACCCTACAAAAAGGCTACAAGATTAGCCCTGTTTTACAAAAAAAGTGTTCTTTAAACTTCTCTTAATGCCTCTATCTCTTGGACAGTCATCAATCATGTCTCAAAACACCCAATTTCATAGGTCTTAGGAAAATTTTCATCCTCTAAGTCACCGTTCATCAAAATCCTCAATTTACTCACAACTACATAGGGTTTTTAGCCTTACACCTTTCTCGGGCTTTCCAAACCCAACCAAGACTTTAAATTACTTGTTTAGGTTCTATACACATGTTTCAAACTATTTTCTAAGCAAAACCAAAAACAAATCATTGAAAATCCAATATTTCCCTATACATTCCTACTCAAACAAGCTCTTATTCTCCACTTTGATGGTGTCCCACGGTCTCCAACTTTCTTATTTCCATTTCAAAACTTTAAAAAAAATCACCTTACCTATCTGCATGCCTTCCCACTGAGCAATAGGGTGGTATAGTAAATGGGAAGGCTTAAAGCATGATGAAATTACAAAACAGGGTTCCCTATTATGTATAGGAAAATTATATAGTGATAGCAAAGAACAATGCAAATTTGTGAATTGAACTTTAGTAAAAATTCAAAACCTTGCTAACTCAATTACTCTCAACAATCACAAGATACTTAGCTCATCAAACTACCTGTACTGCCTATACAGTGATGGAAACATACAAAAAAATAGAAGTAATGAGGAAAAAATAGAGAAATAAGACAATTAGAATGCTTTTATTCAAAGATTGTTTCTTCTTCTCACCCATAAATAGTTTCCCATTCCTTTTCAAGTATTTTAAAAAATTTACAAATCATTTTAGCCTCCAACAATGCCTAGAACTGACTTGTAACCACCCAAACCTTCATTTGAGTTGAAAAACTAATTATTGAGAATTAAAGACTAAATGAACACTATTAGAATGAGTTTTATTTTGAGACACCAAGAACCATTTAAACACCTTTAAATTAACCCTAATATGACTTCTAAACTCCCACTTACACCCCTATTCACTAATTTAAGAACTTGTCTTCTAGAGGCTACAAAGACTCATAGGTGCAAGACTGTACATTGTCAACCTAAATGACTTAAGATGGTTCCAATTGCTTTGAGATTGGTCTTTTAGACTATATTGGACAAAAATAAACCTAAGAAAACTAACATTACCCATCAGGCTTCCAAATAATAAAAAATGGATGTTGTGGGGTAGGTGCTCCTGCACCAAGGCATCCTCTTGTAAAGGTGAACCTACACCACTTTTTCAAATAGCTCACCACCTTTACTATGCTACCAAATTTTCCATACATGTATACCAAATAATTTTATCAAATAGTTATTTTCCTCACTACTATGGTTAAAATCTTAAAAAAGGTGCTTTCCAACAAACTATGGATGCTTGGAAAAAATATATCAAAGCATAATAGTACACAATAGCATAGACAAGGTAGTTAGTAAGTTGAAAAAATGTCTTGAAGAAATGTGGTCTCATGGTGATGGAGTGCCATTCCATCACCATGAGACCACATTTCTTCAAGGAATTTCTTCAAATAGCTCACCACCTTTTCTATGATACCACATTTTCCATACATATGTAAGAAATCATTTTATCAAATTAGTCACTTCCTTGCTGCTATGGCTAAAAGCCTAAAATAGGTGCTTTCAAACAAACTATGGATGCTTGGGAAATTTTCTATCAAAGCATAATAGTAAGCAATAATACCATAGAGAAGGAAATGAATTGTCTTTAAAAATGCCTAAAATAAATTTGGTCTTATGGTGATGGAATGCCATGATGTGCATTTGTTTGTAATGACATTCCATCACCATGAGAACCCATTTCTTTGAGGAATTTGTTCAAACAGTTCATTGCCTTCTCTATTGCACCATAGTTATCATGCATTTCTACAAAAGCATTTTATCAAATGGTTCAGTAGCTTCCTGCTATGGGTAAAAGCCTAAAAAAATGTGCTTTCAAACAAGATATGGATAGGGAAAATAGTAAGCATGATAGTTAGAAATGTATAGTTTAATAAGTACTCAAATTTTTTTTCATTATGTCATATATTATAAGTCATGATGTGAATCACTATTGTAGTTTTTTTGATTGAATAATTTTTTGTTTTATTTTTAGATGTTAGAAGACAAATCATCTCTGAATGTGACAAGGGCAATGGAGATTGATGTTTTGTCTACTATAGAATCCTTGATGGCTCTGACAGGGGAGGTATGAATCAAATTACTAAATATTAATTTACATTTGTTGTTATAAATATTAGTTAGTGAAAAATCAAACCATTATTTATTCATATTTTAATTTCTATTTGGATGGTTTATATAGGGTGTGAGCATGCCTCAGCATGGGCATCTGAGTATTTCCCTCATGGAGAGTGATCATGAGATGGCGGTAAGTGATTATTTTGTTAAATATATCATTTTGTATAATGTAATTTCTATATATTAATGTCTTTATTTCTTATTGTAATAGTTAAAAATTCACCAAGAACTAAACACTAGGAGTAGGAGGAGCACTCCTCGAGTGCAACACAAATGAGTGATAGACCTGTTGACATCTAATGCAGGAGCATCCAGTGGTGTAAGGGCAATCTTGCATCACCCAAAAATAGTTAAATTTCAAGTTTCTCAGTTTTTAGATGTTTTTACATTTTTGGATACCCTTTTCATCTTAATGAAATTCCCAATTTACAGTTTTTATTTTCTATTCCTGGGTGGAAAGATATTGCAGTTTTAGTCTCCCAGATTTGCACTTGAAAATCTTCTAAGTTAGATTTGAGGCACTTATATTTCTCAGATCAGCCCCAAAACTTGCCAAAATTGGTGTAGCAAGTTTTCAGCATGTTGTTGACTTCGTGACCTTTCCAACGGTTCAAACGGTTCGCGAATAGAAGTCCTGGATCAAAAGTTATGGCCCCGGGAAGTTGGCACACTTTCTAGAAGATACAATTACAAATGCTCTTTTGAAATTTGAACTCCATGTTGTAAATTTTAAGCGCCAAACCGCCTAAACTCAAATTTTAATATTGTTTTGGCTCCAAACTAAAGAGGAGCTCTATTTATGGGAAGATTTCTAATTTTTGGGTAACTTTTTGGAGACAAACTCGCATATTGCGAAAGGGTTATTCTGTAGCTTACTGTAACTTGCATGTGTTGTAGAACTTGGGGATTTGAGATCCTCTACATGTAAGAAGCTCCATTTTCTGAATAATAAAATTATTCTCTTGTTTGTGGGTTATTTTCTAAGTCTCGAGCTGCACCCTCATTAAGTGGTATCAGAGCGGGTTTTCTTGAGCGTGTGGACAGATCGCCAATCATGAGGCAGTTCGCACTAGGACCGTGGTTGTGGGTCGAGGTCAAGAAAGATGCCTCCAAGAGTGATGCCTGGTAGGCATGGTGGTGCCAGAGGTGGTCGAGGCGGCAGAAATGCTGGTGGAAGAGATGCACTGGAAGCCCTTCAGAGACAAATTGATGCGTTACAAGAGCAGTTGAGAAGAGGGTTAAACCCGAGGGAGGAAAGTGAGGATGAAGGAGAGGAAGAAGGTTCAGATGTAGAAGAGGAAGAAGAAGCAATTGATCAAGACCAAATGCGGCTAATAAGGGCCATTTCAAAGATGGA
>VDFB02026320.1:142383916-142398134 GCA_007258455.2 Sequoia sempervirens | reverse complement strand
AAGATAACAATCAAGTACGTGATTTCCCCGCCAAGGATGGATGACCTCGATGACCTGCTTTGAGGAGCTTGGCACTTCACAAAGATCGACCCAGCAAGAGTGGATATCAACAGCGCTCCGCTTCGAGAGGGAGATGAATGGAAGACTGCCTTCAAAACCAAAGAGGGCCTGTACGAGTGGTTAGTCATGCCTTTTGGGCTAACCAATGCACCGAGCACATTCATGCGGCTCATGAACGAGGTACTAAAAGAATTTATAGGAAGTTTTGTTATTGTGTATTTAGATGATATTTTGATTTTGAATAAGACGTTGGATGAGCATCTGATGCATATTCAGAGAGCCTTTGAGAAGTTAAGAGGAGAAATTGTTGATTAATTTGAAGAAGTGCAGTTTTGTGAAGAGGGAGTTAGTGTACTTGGGGTTTGTTGTCTCAGCAGAAGGTCTCATGATGGACCCAGAGAAGGTGAAGTCTATTCTGGAATGGCCTACTCCAAGAACTGCTACCGAGGATAGATCTTTCCATGGATTGGCTAGTTTTGATAGAAAGTTCATTAGAAACTTCAGTAGTATTTGAAACTTCAGTAGTATTTGTGGACCCCTGACTGAAACAATGAGAGGGGATAGAAACTAATTCAAGTGGAGCAGTGGAGCAGCAAAAAGTTTTGAACTGTTGAAGTAGAAAGTGACAGAGCAACCTGTTCTAGCCCTCCCAGATTTCAACAAGGTGTTTCAGGTGGATTGTGATGCCATTGGTTGTGCCATTGGAGAAGTGTTGAGCCAAGAAGGTAAGCCCATTGCCTATTTCAGTGAAAAGTTAAATGATGCGAAGAGAAAGTATTTTGTATATGATCAATAATTTTATGCAATAGTTCAAGCATTAAAGAAATGGAGACATTATTTATTGCCGAAGGAATTTGTTCTATATACTGATCATCAGGCCTTGCTGTACCTAAATAGTCAAGGAAAATTAAATCAGAGGCATATGAAATGGGTAGAGTTTTTGTAGAGTTATACCTTTGTTTTGAAACATAGGAGTGGGAAGTCAAATAGGGTTGCAGATGCCTTAAGTAGGAGGCATACATTGATGACAAATATGTAGATTGAAGTAGTTGGATTCAATGAACTCAAGACAATCAGATGTTTAAGATCCCGATTTTGCGTAAGCTTGGAAAGCTTGCATGAACCCACATGCTGATAGACGAGGTGGTTGGATTTCATAATCCAGATGGCATGTTATTTAAGGGAAGTCAATTGTGTATCTCGAGAGTTCCACGAGGAGAACCCGACAAAGGAGAAGCATGAAGGGAGCAATGGCGTGATATTTTGGTCCGGATAAGACCATTGCTATTATCAGTGAGCATTATTATTGGCCTTAGTTGTCACAGGATGTGACGAAGTTTGTACAAAGCTGCAGGGTATGTCAGATGGCTAAAGGAGTGAGCCAGAATACATGCTTATATCAGCCCTTACCTATACCAGAGAGGCCATGGGAGGATATAAGTATGGAATTTTTTCTTGGTTTGCTAAGGACACAACGAGGGAATGATTCAGTCTTTGTGGTGGCTGATAGGTTTTCGAAGATGGTACATTTCATTTCATGTCGGTTATTCCACATGCAGTCCACATTGTTGACTTGTTCTTCAAAGAGGTTGCGAGGCTACATGGTCTTCAAAGAGTATTGTTTCGCATCGTGACACCAAATTTGTGGGGTACTTTTGGAGGACCTTGTGGAAGAAGCTGAAGACAGAGTTGAAGTTCAGTTCTGCACACCATCCACAAATAGATGGGCAGATAGAGGTTGTTAACAAGAGTTTGGGTAACCTACTGAGATGTTTGGTAGGAGATAAACCCAAGGGATGGGACTTGATCTTACCCCAGGCAGAATTTTCTTACAACAATTCTATCAACAGAAGCAATGGTAGATCACCATTCCAGATTGTGTATGGAGGTAGCCCCAGAACAACTCCATAATTGAGGAAGATGGACCAAGAGAAGAAAATAAGTGTTGAAGCCAAAGATTTTGCAAAACACATCAAGGATATACATGAGAAGGTAAGAGAACATATTAACAAGATGAATATGTAGTATAAGGCTAAGGTAGATCAGAAGAGGAGGTATAAGGAGTTTCAGATTGGTGATGAAGTGATGGTCCACTTGAGGAAAAGAAAGGTTTCCAATGGAAACATATAACAAATTGAAGATGAAGAAGTTTGGTCCCTGTAAAATTTTGAAGAGGCATGATTCAGGGAATGCATATGAGGTAGAGTTGTCAGATGGATTCAACAATTCCCCTGTGTTCAACATTTCAGATTTGATAGAGTACCATGAAGGTGGCGCAGAGGAAGTACCAATGATGGGACAGTGTGGGATTCTAGCACCTACTTCAAAAAAGGAGGAGATTGAAGAAATCCTAGATAGTCGTGTGGGAAGGAGTACCAGGAACAGGCAGTATGAAGAATATCTAGTGAAATGGAAAGGAAGGCTTGTTGAAGATTCATCCTGGTTGCCTAAGGCAGAGGTTGATTGTTTGGGTTTTTCCTCCACTATCTAAGACGTGACAGGGTCACTTCTCAAATTACCCTGGGTGTCTGATGTAGGAGCATCCAATGGTGTAAGGGCAATCTTGCATCACCCAAAAATAGTTAAATTTCAAGTTTCTTAGTTTCTAGATGTTTTTACATTTTTGGATACCCTTCTTGTCTTAATGAAATTCCCAATTTACGGTTTTTATTTTCTATTCATGGGTGGAAAGATATTGCAGTTTTAGTTTCTCATATTTGCACCTGAAAATCTTCCGAGTTAGATTTGAGGCACTTATAGTTCCCGGATCAGCCCCAAAACTTTCCAAAATTGGCATAGCTAGTTTTGAGCGCGTTGTTGAATTTGTGACCTTTCCAACGGTTCAAATGGTTCACGAATCAGAGACCTGGATCAAAAGTTATGGCCCCGGGAAGTTGGCGCACTTTTTAGAAGATACAATTACAAATGCTCTTTTGAAATTTGAACTCCATGTTGTAAATTTTCGGCGCCAAACCGCCTAAACTCAAATTTGAATGTTGTTTTGGCTCCAAACTAAAGAGGATCTCTATTTATGGGCGGGTTTCTAATTTTTGGGTAAATTTTTGGGGACAAACTCGCATATTGTGAAAGGGTTATTCTGTAGCTTGTTGTAACTTGCATGTGTTGTAGAACTTGGGGATTTAAGATCCTCTACATGTAAGAAGCTCCATTTTCTGAATAATAAAATTATTCTCTTGTTTGTGGGTTATTTTCTAAGTCTCGGGCTGCGCCCTCATCACCATCCGATCAATAAGAAAAGAGAAAGAATTTATTTTCAGAAAATGGAGAGCAATGACTTTTGATTATAGAGCCCTTTGTTGTATGCCTACATGGTAGTTTTGTACATATTTTGTATTGGGTATATTTGACATTGTATGCCTATATGGCTATTTTGTACCTATATTTTATACTTATATTGACATATATTGATGTATGCATACATGGCTATTTGGTTAATACGATTTTTTTTTATATCGATGGTATCCATATTTGGGTATGTGCAAGATCATCATAGAAAAAATAGGCCCTTAAGTGGCAAAAAATTCAAAAAAAATAGATTTAGGCAATTTGATGTGAAAATTTGAATAATTTATCTATATTATTTTAAAAATATGTAAGAATAGAATATATACCAAGTGAATGTAGTTTCTAAACTACTAGGTTTTTTTTAAATCTATTTGGTGAAAATTTGAAATTTCAATGCAGTAGTACTTAAATTTCAGGGAAAAAATAAGTAGGTGTTTGTTTGACCACCATAACCACAATAAAATAATAATAATTTTTTATAAGATTTTAGATATAAGTAGACTCATGTCCCGATGTGATACATATTTTTTTGTAATTTTTTCAAGTAAATAATTAATTATGAATTTTTTATTACAACTTTTAAAAAATATAAAAACCCATATGTCTGACCACCTTATCTTGGTCAAAACTTCATGAAATTCAATTTTTCTTTTCTTAATCCTATAGTATGTGAAGCATAGAATGTGACACATGTTTTGGATTAAAAAAATGTGATAGTGTTTGAAAGCTATAGATTTTTTCAATCAGCCTATCAATTAGGACTTTAATCATAATTCAAATAGAAAATGAATAATAATTACTTATTAAATTAAAATTAAAACATAATTTATATTGGTGGAAAGCTGAGAATATCCTTTAAAAACCTTTTTGTTTCATCAATTTTGGGTAAAAAAAGTCATGAGCCACATACCCATCATATTGCCACTTTTTGGCCCATCATGATCCTATGCATAGCCATTTGCATTATAAATTTGTGGTTCAATAGATATAAGTTATGTGTATTCAAGTGTATAATTTACAATACATGTATACTTTGTGACTTACATGTGTTCCAATCTAGACTTTGTAGCTTACGTGTTTTCATACGTATACCTTGTATTTGTGCATATACTTTGTATTAATTTATGTATACTACATGTATTCATGTGTATACTTCAAGGCTTATGTGTTTTTGAGTACTTGTGCTTCCCTTATTCACATATACATGCTTGAATTATTCATGTGTATACTTATTAATTGGCTATCCCTAGCATTGATCATTGTTTTCCTTCATGTTTTGTCTTGAATATTAATTGATTGATACTAGAAAACTTTATGTAAAAGAAAAAAACATGTTTTTAATTGGTATTCCATAAAATGATTCATAAAAATATTTCAAAAAGTATCCTAGATATTACAAAAAGATATTTGTTTATGCACTTCAATTGTGTTTTTCACCCTTTGGTTCTTTCAAAGAAAAATTTGCTTATGCCTATGTTACATTGCACAGATAAACCATATTTTGTAATGTGGAGCTATATTAAGTTACCACTCTCAAGACCAATGTAACAATGATGCAAAATAATGTTTGAGACTGCAAGAAGACATCAAAATGGCTAGTGTACTAAATAAATTCTTATGATTTCTAAAGAATTTTGATAACTCTACTCAATTGGCTTCTTTTTTCAAAATCATACAGATTGAACCCTAGCATCAATAGACTGTGTATATCAAGCTGCCACAATTCAAGTTTCAACAATGAATATTTATCATGCATGTTTTAAATAACATTCAAGTTTATGGTGGTTTTGTTGTTTATATGATGTTATGTGATATTATAAACCTAATTCATGCTTCTAGGTTGGATATATACATGTATTGTTTTTACATCTTTTTCATACTATCGAACCCAAAATGAACTGAAACCCCCTCCAAATTTTTTTGGCCAGATCGACGAACCAAACCCCTGAACTTGAACCTGAAACTCATACAACCCCAAAACCCCTTCCAACACTCTTCATTCTACCTACACAAACTTAATTGACCACCAAATTATGCTACCCCTTAACTTTACCCACTTTTACTCCCTCAAACCTCTTCCAACACTCTTTGTTCACATGTACATGCTTCACTTATTCACATGTATACTTATTAATTGGTTAGCCCTAGCATTGATTATTGTTGTCCTTCATGTTTTTTCTTTAATATTAATTGATTGGTGCTAAATAAATTTATGTAAAAGAAAAAAACATGTTTTTAATTGGTATTCCATAAAATGATTCATAAAAATATTTCAAAAATCATCCTAGATATTACATAAAGATATGTGTTTATACACTTCAATTATGTTGTCAACCTTTGGTTCTTTCAAAGAAAATTCTTCCTATGCCAATGTTACATTGCATAGGTAAACCAGATTTTGTATTGTGGAGTTATATTAAGCTACCACTCTCAAGACCAATGTAACAATGATACAAAGTAATGTTTGAGATTGCAAGAAGACATCAAAATGGTTAGAATACTAAATAAATTCTTATGATTTCTTAAGAATGTTGATAACTCTACTCAGTTGGCTTCTTTTTTCAAAATCATACAAATTGAACCCTGGCATCAATAGACTGTGTATATCGAGCTACCACAATTTTCAAGTTTCAATGATGAATATTTATCATGCATGTTTTAAATAACATTCAAGTTTATGGTGATTTTGTTTTTTATATGATGTTATGTGATATTTTAATCCTAATTCATGCTTCTAGGTTATATATATATATTGTTTTTACATGTGTTTCATACTAATGAACTGAACACCCCTCCAAAATTTTTTGGTCGAACCAATGAACCAAACCCCTAAACCTGAACCTGAGCCTCATACAACCTAAAAACCTCTTCCAAAACTCTTCATTCTACCTACACAAACTTAATTCACCACCAAATTATGCTACCCCCTGACTTTACCCACTTTTACTCCCTCAAACCTCTCTTTTTCATTGAAAACCCCTCTTTTCCCAACTAGGGCATCATGCCATAACATACTTTTGACCTCACCTATGCTTTTATACCATTTGAACACATCAAAATCAACAACCTCACTCTATTTCTAACCTATTATAGCTTATTCTCAAGCAATTTTTTCTTTTCACCTCTTATAGCCTTGTTTTTAAGTCCTAAAATTTGAATTTTCAACAAGGGCAATGTAAATAATCTCTTGTAATGCCTTTACCAATGTTATTTTTTTATTCCTACTCCCTATCCTACTTACATCAGGCTAAGTCCACTAAAACACGGCCTGAACAATATATGGAATGGCCTATTTCAACATATTACACTCAAACCCTTGTATGAGAAAGTTCAGACCTGTTTCAGAAATCTACTTCTAAGTTGCTTGGAACTTAATAGAATTCCACAAGAATGGATTCTTATCAAAGGTAAAACCATTCTACAACATATTCAAATCATCTTAGATAAAATTCCTACTACACAAACACATACACAAGCTAGAAATAATGAAAATGCATAGAAATTAACAAAGAAACAAAGATATTCGATTGATATTCTCCTTCAAACTCTTCAACAACCACTAACTTTGAGTTTCCAATGATCATACACTTTTTTTGTGGAAGTTTCTCCTTTTGATTGTTTTGCATGCCATCATAAGGGATCAAGCCATTTGAATGTATCTCAGAGCAATTTCGTGTGTTTGGTTGCAAAAGATGACCATGCCTAATGTAAATGTACCTATCAAGACATGTTGGAGCAATTTTTTTGGTCACACAAATTGCAAAATGAAAGTTGTACAACCTTGAAACTTTCAACAACTTACATTTGACAACTTTTTTCCCAAGTGAAAATTTTATACCATGGAAAAATGCCTCCAAGATAGCAAAAATAAAGAGTGGTTATTGGAGAGGGTCCCAGTGCAATCACATAGGATCAAACGAGATGTTTCTATGAATCATAGTATCTGAGTAACAACATGTTGAAGTTTGCATCCATTTTGCACTTTGGAGCCTTAAGGGATTTATCCGGTTAAACATAGGTTGGAGTGATTCCTCATTATTAGGTGCAAAAGAAGACCATACCTAGCATAAAAATAACTATTTAAATGTGTTGGAATAGTCCATTTGGTCACATGAGCTGTCGAACAAAAATTGCACCACTTTGCAACTTTCAACTGCTTGCATTTGACTACTTTTTTCCCAAGTGAAAATTTTCCACCATGGGAAAATGCCTTTGAGATAGCAAAAATTGAGATAGGTTATTGTAGAGAGGCCCAACATGATCACATATGATCAAATGAAAATTTTCTAGGTGTCACGGTATCTGAGTAATAAAATGTTGATGTTTGCATCCATTCTTCACTTTGGACCCTTAAGGGATCGATCCAGTCTAGCATAGCTTACAGAAATTTTGTGTGTTTGGGTGTGAAAGAGGACCATGCCTAGTATAAACATACCTATTCAAACATATTGGAATAGTCCTTTTGGTCACATGAGATGTAGAATGAAAGTTGCACCACTTTGAAACTTTCAACTGCTTACATTTGACAACTTTTTCCCCAAGTGAAAATTTTCCACCATGGGAAAATGCCTCCAACATAGAAAAAATAAAGAGACATTACTGTAGAGGGTCCCAAAAAAATCCCATAGGATCAAACGAGAATTTTTTAAGCGTCGCAGTATCCAATTGGTAGCATGCTAAAGTTTGTAGCCATTTTGCACTTTAGACCCTTAAGGGATCGATCCGGTTATGAAAGAGGACCATTCCTAGCATAAAAATACCTATTTGAATGCGTTGGAATAGTCTATTTGGTCACATGAGTTGTAGAACGAAAGTTGAACCACTTTGTAACTTTCAATTGCTTGTATTTGACTTCTTCCCCAAGTGAAAATTTGCCACCATGGGAAAATGCCTCTGAGATAGAAAAAAATGAGAGAGGTTATTATAGAGGGTCCCAACATGATCACATAGGATCAAATGAGAAGTTTCTAAGTATCACAGTATCTGAGTAACAACATGCTAAAGTTTGTAGCCATTTTGCACTTTGGACCCTTAAGGGATCGATATGGTTGAACATAGCTCAGAGCGATTCCATGTGTTTGGGTGTGAAAGAGGACCATTCCTAGAATAAAAATATCTACTCAAATGTGTTGGAATATTCCATTTGGTCACATGAGCTATAGAAGGAAAGTTGTACCACTTTGCAACTTTCAGCTACTTGCATTTGACAATTTTTTCCCCAAGTGAAAATTCACCACCATAGGAAAATGCCTCCAAGATAGAAAACATTGAAAGAGTTTATTGTAGAGGGGCTCAATGTTATCCTACAATATCAAATGAAAATTTTCTAGGCATCATGGTATCTGAGTAACAACATGCTAAAGTTTGTAGCCATTTTACACTTTGGACCCTCAAGGGATCAATCCGGTTGAACGTAGCTCAGAGAAATTCCACTTGTTTGGGTGTGAAAGAGAGCCATTACTAGTGTAAAAATACCTATTTTAATGTGTTGGAATAGTCTTTTTGGTCACATGACCTACATAACAAAATTTGCACCATTTTGTAACTTTCAACTACTTGCCTTTGACAACCTTTTTCTGAAGTGAGAATTTGCCACAACAAGAAAATGCTTTTGAGATAGAAAAAAATGAGAGAGGTTATTGTAGAGGGTTCCAAAATGATATCATAAGAGTAAACAAGGAGTTTATAAGCATCACAGTATCTGAGTAATAGCATGCTAAAATTTTCTATCATTTTACACTTTGGACCCTTAGAGGATCAATCTGGTTGAATGTAGCTCAAAGCGATTCTGCATGTTTGGGTACAAAATATGACCATTCCTAGCATAAAAATACATATTCAAATGTATTGGAATATTCTATTTGGTCACATGAGCTGCAGACCGAAAGTTGCACCACTTTGCAAATTTGCACTGCTTGCATTTGACACATTTGTCGTCAAGTGAAAACTAGACACCACAAGAAAGCCACTCCAAGATAAGAAAAAATGAGAGAGGTTATTCTATAGGTTCCCAAAATGATCTTGTAGGATCAAATGAGAAGTTTCTAAGCATCACGATATCTGAGTAATAGCATGTTGAAGTTTGTAGCCATTTTGCACTTTGGACCCTTAAGGGATCAATCTGATTGAACATACTCAAAGTGATTCCACATGTTTGGATGCAAAAGAGGACTATTCCTAGCATAAATATACCTATTTGGACGATAATTTGGAACAGTCTATTTGAACACATGAGCTATAAAGTAAAGTTGCACCACTTTGCAACTTTGCTATACATTTAACGCTTTTCCATCAAGGTGAAAATTGGACACCATGGGGCTCCGAGATAAAAAAAAAATGTAGAGGTTATTGTGGAGGGGTAATGGAATAAAGTGGGATTAGTTGAGAATTTTTTAAGCATCATGGTATTTGAGTAATAGCATACTGAAGTTTGCAGCCATTTTTCACTTTGGACTCTTAAGGGATCGATCCAGTTGAAAGTAGCTCATAGTGATTTCGTATGTTTAGGTGCAAAAAGAACCATTCCTAGTGTAAAAATACCTATTTAGATGTGTTGGAATAGTCTATTTGGTCACATGAGCTATAGAACGAAAGTTGCACCACTTTGCAACTTTGCACTACTTGCATTTGATACTTTTTCTATCAAGTGAAAATTGGACACCACGGGAAAACACTCCAAGATAATATAAACCAAGAGAGGTTATAGTAGAGAGTCCCAACATGATCTTGTTGGTTTAGAAAAATATTTTGTAAGGACCACGGTTTCCATGTAATACCCCATCAAATATTGTTTCCCTTTTGCACTTTGAACTTGATCCGTAATTAGAGGTTTACAAAAGTAACTTGTAAATTAAATCCAATTACAATAATTTCTTGATCTAATGTAGAATTGTGCGATTATACTTTTTAACCTTTGAAAATGTAAAACTAGTTTGTTAAAATTTACAGAACTTGAAAATATTATCTAACTACTACAATGTTGTAATTAGAAATCAAATTTTGAATTGAAAAATGAAAAGAAATGGAGATAATGATAGATAGAAGATAGAAGAATAAGATAGAAGATCATAACATGCAGGTTGATAATGGAGTGATGATGTGGACCAATACTATGGTGACACATGGTAAGCATACACAATAGTGTAAAAAAATAAACAAGTGACACGTGGTGATGACGTGGCACCCTTTGATCTATAGGTACAGTCAGCATGAATGTTTGGTCAAAATATTGGTTGAGGATTCAAACACACAAACTACTCCTTACAAGGATCATGCCCCACCATTAGAACAAGAAAGAAATTTGATATAGATGGGTTCTAATTTATATTTAAAGTATTAAAAGGTGGGGCCAAATCTTATTTAAAGCTTTAAATCATAGATATTTTATAGAAACCATAAAATAAGGAGAAATTAAAGGGGACTATTGGGAAAAACATAAATCCCATTCCTTTTAAAAGGATTTTTATTGGTTTTTAATAAAAGGGGCTATTAAAAAGGATTTGAAAAGATTTGTAATATTTTTAATAGCCATATTTTATACCCCATCCCTAATACAAAGGATAAAATCCTTAATATGGGGTAAAATAAATAATACCTTCCTTTAATTAATTTGAATCTCCTAATTAAAAGGAGAACCTCCACAATAAAACAATAAAAATATTCTGGTTAGAAAAAATGGGATCATAACCATTCATTTCTTGGAAATGATATCTTTGCACAAGCTTAATTATAAGAGCCTTTAGGAAAATATTACGGGGGGTTATTAAAAGATTATTTCATTGTAAATGGGAAAATTGTTTGAGATTTTTACTTAAAGCGGGGATTTTAGAAGATTTGTAATATTATGGTTTCCAACCATAATAAGCATGTAAAATGATATAAAATGGGGTGTTTGGGTATTGGAAAATCAAAGTGATTTAGAAGTGACTTGGGGATAGAATTATCTCAAAGGAAAAATTATTTGGAGGGAATATAAAGTGTGAGGATTTTTGGAGGAGATTTACAAGGTCTTGGTTTACACCAAAAATTGTAAAGTGAGAGAGATTGTGAGGAATTTGATGTAGGTTTTTGAAGCTTGGAAATTGTAACAAGGAAATACCATTTCTTGACAAAATTAATAAAGAGATCCCAAGATTGAGAAGTGGACCCGAAGATGTAGTCCTTATTGGACGAACTCCGTTATCAACTTGTGTGTGATCCTTTTGCCTCTTGTCTTATTATTCTCCTCTATTCTATCTAGTTTTCTCTCTAGTTTAAATTTAGTATTTTAATTTCTAATTACTAATTTTAGTAATTATTTTTATTTAATTAATTAGTGTAAAAGTGTACCTCCTTTGTAATTTCAACAGTTAGACAATATAGTCACACAATTTTGTCTTGATCGAGAAAATTTTGTAATTAGGAGTTAAGTACAATGATTTGTAACTTTCTAATTATAGATCAAAAATAACCCCAAAACAAACTAACATGAATTATTGCTTTATAAATTGGTCTAATATGACCTTATTCAATTGAAAAAAGCAAATCTTGCAAAATTGTTGTCAAGGTAAAACTGCAAAAATTGACAAATGGAAAAATTTGGAAGTTTAGAATTCAAGTAGGTGAAAGGTAGGTTTGGGTTATTTGATATGATCAAGAAAAAATTTAAATTGATGGAGAACCTTGAGAAAGAGGCAGAGGGGAAGTAAATTATGAAGAAAACAATAAAGAGACCTTGTTTTATATTCAATTTTATTTGTTTTTGCTGGAAAAACAGCATTGTGAAGCATAGTACGGCCTCGTACAACCATATTTTTGTGGGGAAGTCATTTGGAATGATTAAGCTTTGAGTCTACAAAATTATCCTTTTTTGTCTCATTCAATTTCATGCAAATTTGAGTAAGTTATGGCTTGTTTACTGAAGACAGTTCAAAACCCTTGCCAGGGTAAATAAAATTAAAAGAAAATTGCATTTCTCTTATTCTAACTGATGGAATCACTTGAAATTTAGTAAGAAGGTATTTTTTCCTGAAATATTTAATTTCTAAAATTTTCATACCAAGTGGTTATAGTTATCTTTTAAAATCATGATGCCCTAGGCCATATTTTGGTGGAAAAAATAGGAAAAAGCACAGTGTATAGTGAGAATTAAAGAACTTGTTTATGGTTTTTGATTCCTTATTGAAGATACTGTTTTGAAAAGGTTTTTAGGGGTATTTTGAATCTATTTCAAGATTTATTTTGGTGATTTTTCAAGTTTTTGAAGTCCATTTAATGACTTTCTTGCCATGACAGTGATGTAACAGTCCTATTTTTCAGTCAAGAATGGTGGTTTAGGATACATGTTTGATGAATTATCATGAAGTAAGTTTGGAGAATGATTCTTTCATGTTCTATAGAGATATTTATACATTTTTGAAGCATTAATAAGTGGAAAAAGGCTTGGAATTAAGAAGATACTTATTGACAAGGCCTAAATAGGCTTGGTTTTGAGAAGTTTTCATATTGGATATATCAAAGTTGGGAATTGGGTTGAACCAATTAAATTGATGTTGTTTAAAGTGTTTGAGAAGTTTTTAATGGATTTTTTGCTTAGAACCCAATTTTATGTCTTGTATCCATGATTTTTTTGAAGGTAAAGGATTCCTAATTGAATGGACAAGTTGAGATTTGGTTCAGTTTTGATAAGTTGATTGGAGCAAGATTGAGTTATGTTTTTTTCTTCCTCTAGCATTGCATCAAAGTACCCTCAATGGTTTGTTGTTTTTGGTAGATGCTTTGCAATATAGGTTGTACCTTTCCCCATTTTTCTAACTTATCCTTGAATAAATAGTCTTCAAATAGTGGATAGAAGGGTTATAATCCCTTGTAGGTAGACTAATCAAGGAAATATTTAAAATATATGACAACATAGATGATTAGGTAGCTTTATTGATGAGGTAATTTAGAAATAGAGATGAAAACCAACATATTTTAAATTGGTGCTATCAATATGGAAGGAGTATATTCCAATTTTTCAAAGACTTGTATGAAAATTTTGGTAGCATAGACAAGGAAATCAGCTTGTTTGTATAGATGTGGTTTAAAAATGTAATTGGAAATTATATAGAATTGTGTAATTTAAAATTTCCACTAACAACCTAAGGTTGTAATGAAAAAAAAAAGGTTGTAAGGAAAAAAAAACAATTATCAACGTGGAATATGCAAAACAACAAAAATGAGAGCAAGCCATAATAGAATGAAAGAAAATGTGTAAAGGCTTCACATACCTAAAAACCAAAGTTTCAAATGGAGGAGTTCTACCCAATTATTTAGCCTAAGTTGCTTCTTCTTTCTTCAAACTCCTCAACAATTTTACTTTATCAAAAGCCGGTTCCCCTCCTAAATTCAATTGTATATCAATTCTCACTGGAATTCAAACTTGAATTGATATTATATGCCTTTCAACATGAAAAATTTGCTATTCCATGCAAAGGTGGTGGAAAGATCATGAAAAATTTGGTAGAATGTGAAACACATGCATGCACACTTCACAACATCATCAAAAAGCTACTTTTTTTCAGAGCACGCAAAAAACTAGGAGAATATGTAGAATGCGGTTTAAGATCATGGGTAAATTGATTTTTTTTACCATTTTTAGAGAAAGAAAAAATGCAATTGCATTATAACATGTTCGCATTATAACGTGAGCACGCTATTTCTTTCTAGAAATAGTCATGTCTATACTTCTTAAAAATGTGCTTGCATTATGAGAAAGTTTTTTTATAGATTTATTTTCTCTCTTTTTCTATACTCTCTACCCTAATTTTATCTCTCTCCCCACTACCCTTTACCTGTAACACTTATACCCTCTATCTCTCTCACTCCCTTCCTC
>VDFB02026320.1:142351103-142383816 GCA_007258455.2 Sequoia sempervirens | reverse complement strand
TGAGGAAATAGGAGGACCCGTGATTGGGTTAAGTTTGCAAAAATGAAGCCTAAGGGGCCATGCCAATATTTGGTGGAAAGAGGTCCAAATTTTGGAAAGAAATCGAAGAGGAAAAGGAAATATCACCAGATGGGATCGCATGGTAGAGAAATTGAAGAAGTATTTCATACCAGTGGACTACAAGTTAGATCTGTTGAAGAAATTGCAAGTGTTGAAGCAAGGAAGCAGATCCGTGAAAGAATATACTGAAGATTTTCACAAGATAATCATCAAAACATGCCACATAGAGGCCAATAAGGAGAAGGTAGCTCGATATCTTAATGGGTTATGACCGAGCATTCAGGAGGAGTTAAGCCTAGTTAGAATGACCACCATTGAGGATGTGTATCAGTTTGCTCTCAAGGTGGAAGAGAAGTTGAACAAAAGATTTTATGGCAAGCAAAAAGGATGAAGAGGTCAAAGTGGAAGGGGCAATGGAAGACCTTCAGGAAGCCAAAATGATGATGAAAAGAAAAGTGAAGATTTGGGTACCAGCCGAAGCCAAAGGAATGATAACTTCTACCGCCCTCGTGATCAAAATAGTGGTGATCAAAGAGGTAGAGGATGAGGGAGATATGGACAAGGATCTAGAAGAGGTGGTTTCAAAGGAATGTGTTTCCAGGTGGTGAAGAAGGGGATCGAGCCATGAATGTCCACAACACCAAGGAAGGGCAGAAAGGCCGAAGGTCGTGGAAGGGTTGCGCAAGCAAATGAGGAGGCCCAATCGGAACATTCTGATGATGCTGAAAGGGGAGAATCCCTAGTGATTAGGAGAGCCCTGGTGACTAAGAAAAGGAACCAAAATAGAGGAAGAATCTGTTTCACACAAGGTGCAAGTGTGAAGGAAAATGTTGTGATGTCATTATTGATGGTGGGAGCACCGATAATCTGGTGTCAGAAGAGATGGTCACAAAGTTGAAGCTGAAGAGGGAAAGACACCTACATCCATATCAGATTGTCCTGGTTGCAGAAAGACCACAAAATTTTGGTCAATGAGCAGTGCCTAGTAAAGTTCAAGATCGGGAGCTACCATGATGAGGTACTCTGTGATATCATCCCCATGGATGCATGTCACATGTTATTGGGGAGGTCGTGGCAGTTTGATAGGCGAGCTATACATGATGGCTATGCAAACACTTATTCCTTGACAAAGGATGGGGTTCGTCACAAGTTGAAACCCCTGAAGGAGACCGAAGAAAAGGTATGCAGTAGTGCTAGAATTTGTTATGTAGATGGAAGAAAATTTTTAGAAGGTATGAAGCATGAGCGTGTGTGTTATGCATTGATTCCTAGAGTGAGTAAGGAGGATAGTGGGAAGGTTCCAAAAAGAAGTTTCTGGAATGTTGGATGAGTTTCAGGATATTGTTTCTGATAATGTACCTAAGGGTTTACCACCAATAAGGAAGATCAGTCATCAGATTGACTTGATTCCTAGAGCCAGTTTGCCAAATAAGGCAGCTCATAGAATGACTCCAGAAAAATGAGGAGTTGAACAAACAAGTTCAAGAATTGTTGAGAAAGGGTTTCATACGGGAGAGTTCGAGTCCATGTGTAGTACCTGCAGTACTAGCACCAAAGAAGGATGGGGAGTGGAGGATGTGTACTGATTCCCAAGCCATAAACAAGATAACAATCAAGTACAGATTTCCCCTGCCAAGGATGGATGACCTGATGGACTGTTTGAGTGGAGCTAAGTACTTCACAAAGATTGATCTGAAGAGTGGATATCACCAGATCTGGATTCAAGAGGGAGATGAATAGAAGACTGCCTTCAAAACCAAAGAGGGCATGTACGAGTGGTTAGTCATGCCTTTTGGGCTAACCAATGCACCGAGCACATTCATGCAGCTCATGAACAAGGTACTAAAAGAATTTATAGGAAGTTTTGTTATTGTGTATTTAGATAATATTTTGATTTTCAGTAAGACGTTGGATGAGCATCTGATGCATATTCAGAGAGCCTTTGAGAAGTTAAGAGAAGAGAAATTGTTGATTAATTTGAAGAAGTGCAGTTTTGTGAAGAGGGAGTTAGTGTACTTGGGGTTTGTTGTCTCAGCAGAAGGTCTCAAGATGGACCCAGAGAAGGTGAAGGCTATTCTGGAATGGCCTACCCCAAGAACTGCTACCGAGGAGAGATCTTTCCATGGATTGGCTAGTTTTTATAGAAAGTTCATTAGAAACTTCAATAGTATTTGTGGACCCCTGACTGAAACAATGAGAGGGGATAGAAAAGAATTCAAGTGGAGCAGTGGAGAAGCAAAAAGTTTTGAACCGCTGAAGTAGAAGGTGACAGAGCAACCTATTCTAGCCCTCCCAGATTTCAACAAGGTGTTTTAGGTGGATTGTGATGCCGTGGTTGTGCCATTGGAGAAGTGTTGAGCCAAGAAGGTAAGCCTATTGCCTATTTCAGTGAAAAGTTAAATGATGCGAAGAGAAAGTATTTTGTATATGATCAAGAATTTTATGCAATAGTTTAAGCATTAAAGAAATGGAGACATTATTTGTTGCCGAAGGAATTTGTTCTATATACTGATCATCAGGCCTTGCAGTACCTAAATAGTCAGGGAAAATTAAATCAGAGGCATATGAAATGGGTAGAGTTTTTGTAGAGTTATACCTTTATTTTGAAACATAGGAGTGAGAAGTCAAATAGGGTTGCAGATGCCTTAAGTAGGAGGCATACATTGATGACAAATATGTAGATTGAAGTGGTTGGTTTCAATGAACTCAAGACATTGTATGCAAAAGATCCTAATTTTGTAGAAGCTTGGAAAGCTTGCAAAGAACCTGTTATAGTGGATAGGATGAGTTGGTTGGATTTCATAATCCAGGATGGCATGTTATTTAAGGGAAGTCAATTGTGTATCTCGAGGAGTTCCATGAGGGAGAATTAGATAAAGGAGAAGCATAGTGGAGGAATGGTAGGACATTTTGGTCAGGATAAGACCATTGCCATTATCAGTGAGCATTATTATTGGCCTTAGTTGTCACAGGATGTGAAGAAGTTTGTACAAAGTTGTAGGGTATGTCGAATGGCTAAAGGAGTGAGCCAGAATACAGGCTTATATCAGCCCTTACCTGTACCAGAGAGGCCATGGGAGGATATAAGTATGGACTTTGTTCTTAGTTTTCCAAGGACACAACGAGGGAATGATTCAGTCTTTGTGGTGGTTGATAGGTTTTCGAAGATGGCACATTTCATTCCATGTTAGAAGACCCATGATGCAGTCCACATTGCTGACTTGTTCTTCAAAGAGGTTGTGAGGCTACATGGTCTGCCAAAGAGTATTGTTTCAAATCGTGACACCAAATTTGTGGGGTACTTTTGGAGGACCTTGTGGAAGAAGCTGAAGACAGAGTTGAAGTTCAGTTCTACACACCATCCACAAATAGATGGGCGACAGAGGTTGTTAACAAGAGTCTAGGTAACCTACTGAGATGTTTGGTAGGAGATAAACCCAAGGGATGGGACTTGATCTTACCTTAGGCAGAATTTTCTTACAAAAAAATTCTATCACGAAATGGTAGATCACCATTCCAGATTGTGTATGGAGGTAGCCCTGCAATCTGCATTGAGGAAGATGGACCAAGAGAAGAAAATAAGTGCTGAAGCCAAGATTTTGCAGAACACATCAAAGATATACATGAGAAGGTAAGAGAACATATTAACAAGATGAATATGCAGTATAAGGCTAAGGTAGATCAGAAGAGGAGGTATAAGGAGTTTCAGATTGGTGATGAAGTGATGGTCCACTTGAGGAAAGAAAGGGTTTCCAGTGGGAACATATAACAAATTGAAGATGAAGAAGTTCGGTCCCTGTAAAATTTTGAAGAGGCATGATTCAGGGAATGCATATGAGGTAGAGTTGCCGATGGATTCAACATTTCCCCTTATGTTCAAACATTTCCATGTGTGGGACTAGCACCTACTTCAAAAAAGGAGATTGAAGAAATCCTAGATAGTGTGGGAAGGAGTACTAAACAGGCAGTATGAAGAATATCTGGTGAAATGGAAAGGAAGGTCTATTGAAGATTCATCTTGGTTGCCTAAGGTAGAGGTTGACCGTTTGGGTTTTTTCTCCACCATCTGAGACATGATAGGGTCACTTCTCAAATTACCCTGGGTGTCTGATGTAGGAGCATTCAGTGGTGTAAGGGCAATCTTGCATCACCCAAAAATAGTTAAATTTCAAGTTTTTTGGTTTTTAGATGTTTTTACATTTTTGGATACCCTTTTTGTCTTAATGAAATTCCCAATTTACGGTTTTTATTTTCTATTTCTGGGTGGAAAGATATTGTAGTTTTAGTTTTAGTTTCCCATATTTGCACCTGAAAATCTTCTGAGTTAGATTTGAGGCACTTAGAGTTCTTGGATCATCCCCAAAACTTTCCAAAATTGGCATAGCTATTTTTGAGTGTGTTTTTGACTTCGTGACCTTTCCAACGGTTCAAACGGTTCACGAATCGGAGTCTCGGATCAAAAGTTATGGCCCTGGGAAGTTGGCGCACTTTCTAGAAGATACAATTACAAATGCTCTTTTGAAATTTGAACTCCATGTAAATTTTTGGCGCCAAACCGCCTAAACTCAAATTTGAATATTTTTTTGGCTCCAAACTAAAGAAGAGCTCTATTTATGGGCGGGTTTCTAATTTTTAGGTAACTTTTTGGGGACAAACTCACATATTGCGAAAGGGTTATTTTGTAGCTTGTTCTAACTTGCATGTGTTGTAGAACTTGGGGATTTGAGATCCTCTGCATGTAAGAAGCTCCATTTTCTGAATAATAAAATTATTCTCTTGTTTGTGGGTTATTTTCTAAGTTTCGGGTTGTGCCCTCATCACCATCCAATCAACAAGAAAAGAGAAAGAATTTATTTTCAGAAAATGGAGAGCAATGACTTTTGATTAGAGAGCCCTTTGTTGTATGCCTACATGGTAGTTTTGTACATATTTTGTATTGGATATATTTGACATTGTATGCCTATATGGCTATTTTGTACCTATATTTTATACTTATATTGACATATATTGATGTATGCATATATGGCTATTTGGTTAATACAATTTTTTTTTATATCGATGGTATCCATATTTGGGTATGTGCAAGATCATTATAGAAAAAATAGGCCCTTAAGTGGCAAAAAATTCAAAAAAAATAGATTTAGGCAATTTGATGTGAAAATTTAAATAATTTATTTATATTATTTTAAAAATATGTAAGAATAGAATATGTACCAAATTGAATGTAGTTTCTAAACTACTAGGTTTTTTTTTTTTAAATCTATTTAGTGAAAATTTAAAATTTCAATGCAGTAGTACTTAAATTTCAGGAAAAAAATAAGTAGGTGTTTGTTTGACCACCATAAGCACAATAAAATAATAATATTTTTTTGTAAGATTTTAGATATAAGTAGACTCATGTCTTGATGTGATACATTTTTTTTGTAATTTTTTTTAAGTAAATAATTAATTATGAATTTTTTATTACAACTTTTAAAAAATATAAAAACCCATATGTCTGACCACCTTATCTTGGTCAAAACTTTATGAAATTCAATTTTTCTTTTTTTAATCCTATAGTATGAGAAGCATAGAATGTGACACATGTTTTGGATAAAAAAATGTGATAGTGTTTGAAAGCTATAGATTTTTTTCAATCAGCCTATCAATTAGGACTTTAATCATAATTTAAATAGAAAATGAATAATAATTACTTATTAAATTAAAATTAAAGCATAATTTATATTGGTGAAAAGCTGAGAATATCCTTTAAAAAATCTTTTTGTTTCATCAATTTTGGGTAAAAAAAGTCATGAGCCACATACCCATCATATTGCCACTTTTTGGCCCATCATGATCCTACACATAGCCATTTGCATTATAAATTTGTTGTTCAATAGATATAAGTTATGTGTATTCAAGTGTATAATTTACAATACATGTATACTTTGTGACTTACGTGTGTTCCAATCTAGACTTTGCAGCTTACGTGTTTTCATACGTATACCTTGTATTTGTGCATATACTTTGTATTAATTTATGTATATTGTGTGATAAAAAATAATATGCATAATGAATTAAAATAAATACTATTCAAGCACACCAATAAGACATTGTATCAAAACAGAATATAAAAATTAAATAAATGCAAACTCAATATTCTACTTCAATTGTTGTCTTATTGTCCTCTATCTTCAATGTTTTTGTTGATTCCAGCTTTTGCTCTCAGATTTGTAGGCTAGGCTCAACAAACTGTCTTCCTAAAGAACGAGATTTTAAATGTGATGCATGATGCAAGATTAAGCTATGATATTAAATTGAACTAATATGCTTGAAATAAACATGATGCTATGATATGAGAATACTAAATGAACTAAATGCATGAACTCTAATTAATTGCCTATTATCAATGCTTGGATTCACACAGGTATTTATAAAGTTTTTCGAATGATTCTGATTGGCTGTCTTGATTGATGGTTGTGATAATTCCTGACAGATCGAATGGTTGAAGAAGGATGAAACTAAAGAGAAAATAGAAGAAAACTTGAAAACAAGATTTTTCTATTTTTATGACAGAGAAGATAAGAAATCATCTTTCTTTAAAAGAATAAAAGAAAGATTTAAAAGCTGATAAATAATGAATTAAAAATTCAATTATTTATTTGTGGAGGAGATTCAGCTTTTTCTTAATTAAATAAAATATTTAATTAAGCTTTTAAAAGCAGAAGAAAGTTTTGTGATAAGAAGAAAGCTTTAATCAAGATTTTTGAAAAAAAGCAGAAGATCTCATATTTAAATAAAATATTTAATTATGATATGAGAAGATTTCAGAAGATTTTACAATTAAATAAAATATCTAATTGTGATTTAGAAAGAAAGCAAAAGATATTTAATTAAATAAGGTTTATTTAATTAAACCACTTTTATGAAATTAATTAAATGAAATATTTAATTAATTAGAAGAAGAATTAAAAATAGAAGAAAGAGAAATATTTAAACTTAATTAAATCAAAAGATTTAATTTAAATTCAAACAATGATAATTAATTTAAATAAATAAAATATATTTATTTAATTAATTAAGTGGACGTATGAAAATAATTAAATAAAATAAATTTATTTAATCATGAAGAAAGAATAAGATGAATGAACAATACAATTAAATTAATTAAATTTAATCATATGTAGAGGACTTTTAGATAAATTAATTAAATAATAAATATTTAATTAATTGTCAGGATTATAGACATGACCATTTTTATGTGTATACATTTTGCCCCTTTTTGAAGTGATGTGTGAAACACATTGCTTCAAAGAAAATAATTTTTTTTTCCCCTGATATGTTTCTGATTTTTTATGTCAATGATGCTCCCTCGGGAGGTAAATCACGGAAGATGATGTCGAGAATGATAAGGGAACAGTGATTTAGCTCCTGATAAATGATGTTTGTGATGGCCCGATGAAAAATAATATGAAAAGAATCAAAAATGTCATTAACTCTCACCGTAAAAGACCCTTATAAGGTAAAAGGGGTAAAATGAAGTGTCATTTTCACCCTGCTGCTACAGTAAAAAGTGAGCTTTGATAGTGACTTGGCGAGATGGTGATCCCATTGCACAGGCATAGATTCGAGCGAGCGCACCGATACCAGAGACCAGCTGCGTATGGACCACTGGTGAGTGATTCCAACCGTTTATGTTTTCGAATTTTGCATTTTGGATTGATTTTACAAATGTTTTGGATCAGATTTAGTTTTTTTTCACACGGTTTAGTGCATCTGAGAAAATTTTTAGCGCATTTGACAAATTCCGTAGCGCATATAGGAAATTTCGTGGCGCATATAGGAGTAGGGAAAAAATGGATCCTTTAACGCATTCGGCAGATAGAGTAGTGCATCTAGGTTAGAATCAGCTAGGTTGATCCTGTAGCGCATCTAGGGCACAAAATTGTGCATATAGGGCTAGGGTGTGAAAATCATAAAGGTGTGCTTTGGAGAGTTAGAGTGGCGCATCCGTAGGATAGAATAGCGCATCCTGAGTTTTAGCGCATCGAGGAAACAGTTTAGAGCATATGAGAAAAACTTTAGCGCATTTGTGTTTTAGCGCATATGGGCAACAGAATAGTGCATTTAGGAAATTTTTCACAGAACGCTTGTGTGATGAAAAAATGATGTTGTTAAATTGCTTCCTTAGTCAATAGATAGATGAATTGTAGTACCATCATGCTGATATGATAGAAAATCTGATAGAGAACTGATAACTTTGCTTCCAAGACAGAAAACAAAGAGTAGATAGCTGATAACTTTGTGATGAATCAACAAAGAGTAATTTGATTGATTGATTGATTTTGTGGTTGATAACTTTGCTTCTCGTGATTGAAAAATAAAGAGTAGATAGTTGATAAATTTTATTTCTGCGATAGAAACCAAATAGTAAAATGAGAATATAAATTTGCATTCATGATTGAAGTACAAATAGAAAAGGATTTGTTGTGTTGATAAATTTGTTTTCCTGAAAAGAAAAAACAAATAGTAGATGATGATAGAATAAATTGATTTGATATTCAGATAGATCACATGATATGAGTTTGATTAATGTGTCCTTTGTGATGGTCAAACAAAATAGGAGGCTTTCAAAAGCCTCTAGATTAGAGAGCGGTTCCCACTATGTTGGGAGTGGATAGGAGAGCTTACCCTTGCCGAGTTACAGTTGATAGCGGATTGTGGATTGGGACCTTTGTTGGCGATGCCGCGAGGCATTCGGGCCAACAAGGGACTGTTGACCGCCTTGGCAGAGAGATGGCACTCGGAGCATAACACTTTTCACCTGCCAACTGGTGAGATGAGTGTGACGCTTGAGGATGTGTATAGGATTCTTGAGATCCCAGTTGTTGGTGCCCTTGTGGTTTATGACCACAAGGAGATTGGCGGGACTGAGGCGCTGCGATGGATATGTGGCGATCCGAGTATATGTGGTTACTAGATAGACTGGGAGGATTTCAGTAGGTATCTAGCCTTAGTTGTTGTATTGGCTGCATTTATCGGAGGGTTCCTTGGACCGGACCATCGGTCGAAGGGATTCACCATTGGTTGGGGTAGGATGTTGGAGTGGTTGGTGACATAGCCATGGAGGTTTTCCTGGGGGAGCTGTGTATTGGCCAACATGTATCATGATCTCCATCAGGTTGTATATAGAGGATCCACTAGCTTGGCGAGTGGAGTGACACTGCTATAGATCTAGGCGTGGGAGCACATTGCACGAGAGATAGGCCAGCAGGGAGGCCGTATGTGTATGCATATTTTGGTGTCGTTGTCCAGCAAAAGCTGGGCAAGGTAGAGTATTGGTGACGAGTATTAGATGACATTGATGCAGTGATATGGAGACCCTACATGGATTGTGAGGCATGGGTGACTGATCACTTGGAGATGCCATTTTTCTGCATGCCACGATATCTGATAGGGCGGACCCCCTTTATTATTGAGAGATTTCTGGCATTACGGGTCCTGAGACAGTTTGGATTCACACAGGGGATGCCCCAGGGCGTTGCTCATTATGGGCGGCAGTAGGGTGATCCAGGATGGGGACCATGCATTCGATACCAGGCAGCATACATAGAGTATTCTACCTTACAGCCCATGGTATGGACCGACAGGCCAGAGGTGCAGGATGCAGGGATGATGGATAATTATGCATAGTATTTTCATATGCATCTATTTCCATGATTTACAGTGCCAGATGAGCCACAGGCGATTGGGGTAGCACCACAACTAGGGGCAGGGATACAAGGGGATGTGGCTGGTGGAGAGAAATCGATAGGTGGAGGAGAGGAGGAGGGAGAGGGGGAGGAGGGAGAGGAGGAGGAGGGAGAGGAGGGTGAGGAGAGTGGAGGAGGAGATGAGGACGAGGACAGCTTGGATGACGAGGATGATAGGGGAGATGATGGGGATGAGGAAAGGTAGCAGAGGTTGGATAGTCTAGGCAGAGCACAGATTCTTCAGTGAGCTAGATCCGGTGGTAGACCACGGATAGTGATTAGGGTGTCATCCTCATCTCAGCAGGCATAGATAGATGCATTGCAGGGTCAGGTTTAGACCTTTCAGGGACAGCAGGAACAGCTACAGAGCCAGCTAGCTCAGGCTCAGAGTGTGATAGTACAGTTACAATCACAACTTGCATAGGCCCAGACATAGATACAAGCTCAGGCATAGGCACAGGTTCAGGCTCAGGCATAGGTACAGGCTCAGATGCTCACCCCTGATTCCCAGGTGACGTAGAGAGGACCTCATTATGGGAGGCCATTGCAGAGGGATTTGAGGCAGCCAGAGAGGCCGAGTACTACAGAGTCCGATATGAGGATTTGTGTCCTCCTGAGCATCGAGAGCCTTACCCACGATCACATAGCAGGACGAGGACCCGATCATGGACATCGACACATGGCAGAGAGGTTACAGGGCCTCAACGGGATCCTGATGTAGGGACTAGTGGCAGGCCGCCTCCTTCCAGACCAGCTCCTTCAGGGGCATCCACCAGCTAGTTGTTTGGTACCGATATATTTTGCACATATGCAGGGCATTTATATTGAGTTTTGGTCATGTCTCATGTATTATGTTTTGAACCTTTTAGTGTCATTGGACATTGAACATTTGTATTATTTTGATGAGTGATGATATGCAGCGGCGATGTTTTTGATGATGATATGTTTGTGCATTTTTGATGTGATATGGATGTTACTTGTGTGCATGTGTGATATCAGATGGATTTTGATATGTGTTTATTGTTTTTGCGGACTAATCTTATGATGCAGGATGATCTAATGATATGATGTGAATGGATGATGTAGATGCAATGATTTGCAATAATGTAAATGTGAGTTATTTGGTTTTTGAATTTTGTTTCAAATGCAGAAATGAATAGTATGTGTATGAAATGCATCATGAAATTATGATATGGAAATGGTAGATAATGAATGTGATACTGATAATGATACTTGATGAAAAGATAAATGATATGTTTGGTAATTCTAATGTAATGAAAATAGCAATGCGATGATAAATGAAATGATATGAGATGATGATGATAAATAATAACAAATGATAAATGATGAAACAATAATGGGATGATAAATGATAAAGATATGAAAGAAAAAAGTAATGATAACAGTAATTGAGAAATGATCAATGATATGAAATGATGAATGAATAAGAAATGATAATGTTATGAAAACAATGGTAATGAAATGATATGAGATAAGGATTTAATAATAGAAATAATAATGATAAATGATAATGATAATGATAAATGATAAATGATAATGATAAAATGAATGAATGAGAAATGAGAATGAATGAGAAAAATGATAATGATAAATGATGGTGATGAAATGATAACTGAGAAATGATAAATGATAATGACAAATGATAATGATGAATGATAATGATAAATGATAATGATGAATGATAATGATAAATGATAATGATGAATGATAAATGAGAATGACAAATGAATGACATGATAAAATGAATGAAGGAGAAACAAGAATGGTAATGATAATGATAAAATGATAATGAATGAATGAGATGTCCAAATGTCCTCCACAAAGAGTTCAAAACTACAAGACAACCATCAATGTTTTTCATTCAGCCTTTCAAAACACTGGTGTGAATCCAATATGCAGATGTATACAATGATCTAACAAATATGCAACTAAATGAAATTAACCAATTTGTTGAGCCTATTATAAGCCTTCTTGAATCATCATAGAGCATTTAAAATGTTGGAAGTATGTACAAGCATCAGAGAGGGAATTAGCACCAATGATGACCTGAGTACAACTTTCATGATTTTTGATATAGCAAGGGAACACAAGCATCGAGGTATAATTGAACCAAGATGACCTGAGCATTTCTTGCATAAACAGACAAAGATTAACCACCCTTTTGATGCAAATGTGGAACTGTCATTGATGATATTGGTTTGTTCATCATGTCTTGTGACATATCTGCATCAGATTGACCGTTAACCTCAAGACAATAGACAAAGAAAAATCATTCTCATTCCTTGCCACTCTAGTTCAGTACATCATCGAGTGTGCTCCAGAGTAATGATATCAAAAATCAAGCAACCTTTGTTTAAAGTGTAATACTATTATTTCATACATTATTCAAATTTTTGGATCATCCAATAGATAATGATAGGATATCTGTTGAAAAGTGTTTCATGATCGGATAAAGTTTTGCGTGAGTTGGTTGTTTGTTTGCATGATCGGATCTTATGACATGGTTCAGCTGTCTTAGCATGCTATGAAAGTTAAGTGCCCCCAGTTGAGTGTTTTCCCTGTTTATTGACACAACTTGCGAAAAGGAATATGTACAATGATCAAGCCATGGTAAGACATTTTATCACTCTAGGCAAATGACGGCAGGATGATGCGATAATAACCCTAAGATGTGAAAAAGATGTGGAAAAAGGAAAGCTAAAAAGCCAAAGTGAAAAATAGGAACTAATAGATGCAGAGGTACATATAGCGTCTGTTTGCCAGATTTTCACTATCTATGTTTATTGCATTTTTCTGAATTCTTTTTGATTTTTTTTGTATTTTTCTGTCAATAGACTGCCTGTTTGCTAGGTTTTCACCCTATGACATTTTTTATTTTTTTGAATTTTTTACGTCAATAGGCTGCTTGTTTGCCACTATGTTTTCACCCTATGACATTTTTTTATTTTTTTAATTTTCTCAATAAATTTATTTGCCGGTTTTCACCCTATGACATTTTTTTTATTTTTTGCATTTTTCTACTATTTTGTATTTCTTCGGACTTTTTTGTTGTTTTGTACTTCTCAAGACTTTTTCTATTTGTTTTGTATTTCTTGGGACTTTTTCTTGCTATTTTTTGTATTTCTTCAAGACTTTTCTACTATTTTGCATTTATTGGGACTTTTTCTTGTTTGTATTTCTTCAGGACTTTTCTTACTATTTTTTGTATTTCTTCAGGACTTTTTGGATGATGATATTGACTTAAACATAATATTTCTTAAGATGCATGTTGTTGATGGGTTCATCAAACAGTCTCCATGGCATTGATAGCTTGTATGCTCCTCGAACCATAGATTGCAATAACCACGTAAGGGCCTAGCCAATTTGGTTCAAACTTTCCTTTCTTTTCTCTGTCTTGTTGATTGCGTGGGTTCTCTTTTAGAACTAGATCACCCACCTGAAAGGTACGTGGCTTTACTTTGTGATTATAGCTGCGAGACATCATCTATTGATATGCTTTCAAATGGTCAGCTGCTCTCTGTCTCTTTTCATCTAAAAGTTCTAACTCTTGTAGTCGGGAAACTCTATATTCATCATCTATTATGAGACCTTTCAGTGATACTCTTAGTGAAGGTATTTCAACCTCTAAAGACAATATGGCTTCTACTCCATAGACAAGGGCAAAAGGTGTTGCTCCTGTTGGAATTTGGACACTAGTTCTGTAAGCCCACAAGGTGGGATTGAGTTGAACATGCCAATCTTTCCCTGAATCATTGACAATCTTCTTCAAAATATTTAGTATAGTCTTGTTTGAGGCCTCTGCTTGGCCATTCCCTTGTGGATAGTAAGGTGTTGAATATCTGTGCTGAATATGAAATCTTTCACAAAGTTCATCAACATCATAATTCTTGAAAGGTCGACCATTATCTATAATAATGGCATTAGGAATACCATATCGACAAATAATGTAGTTGAGTATGAAGGGTGAAATTTGTTTTCCTGTGACTTTAGATAGAGGTACTGCCTCAATCCACTTAGTGAAATATTCTGTCACCATGATGATGAACTTATGCCCATTTGAGGATGAAGGATGAATTTTCCCTACTAGATCTAACCCCCATTGAGAAAATGGCTAGGTTGGTGTGAACAAATGAAGTTCTTGTGTAGGAGCATGAATAAGATTCCCATGAATCTGACATTTTGGGCATGTTTTAACAAAAGTGAATGATTCCCTCTCCATTGTAGGCTAGTAGTAACCCATTCTAATCAATTTCTTGGATAAGGCTAGTCCACTCGAATGAGTACCACAAATTCCCCCATGAACTTCTTGTAAAGCTTTGTCAGATTCATCCTGTTCAAGATATCAAAGTAAAGTACCATCAAGACCACGGCGATAAAGGGTATCAGCGATAAGGGTATAGTGAGTGGATTGTCGGATAAAGTTACGTTTTTGGTTATGGGATAAGTTAGGTGGTAAAATGTCATCTTTTAGGTAGGCATAAATCTTACCATACCAGGGTGAATCGGATCCTACCAAATGGCAGATAACTTGGCTTTCAGGTGTGTCATAAGCAGGTGTAAATAATTGTTCCACCAGAAATTCATAGCGAGTCTATTTTTCTAGGAGTTGTACCAATGATGTGATCATAGCCATAGCGTCAGCTGCTTTGTTATCGAGGCTTGGAATTTGTGTGAACTGGATGTCCATAAAGTACTTCTTGAAGTCATCGACCATCTTCTTGTATGGCAACAATTTATAATATTTAGTCTGATAATCATCATTGATTTGGTTAATGACTAACTGTGAGTTACCATAAACTTGTAGCTCGGTAATCCTCCATTCCAATGTTGTCTTTAGTCCAGTGATTAGTGCTTCATATTCGGCTATGTTATTGGTGCATGGAAACATTAGCTTATATGACCGAGGAATGGTATGTCCTTGAGGGGTGACAAAGAGAATGCCTGCCCCCGATCCATGTTGAGTAAAAGAACCATCAAAGTATAAGGACCATAGCTACTTAGATTCTGCAGTGAAAACATCAGCATCTGGAAATTCAATGTGTAAGGGGTGCTCTATTTGTAGAGGAGCATCTGCTAGTTGATCAGCAATAACTTGTCCCTTGATTGCTTTGCGATCAATGTAGTGGATGTCAAACTCACTCAAAATCATAACCCATTTTGCAAACCTTCATGTTAGTGATGCTTTACTGAGTAGGTACTTGAGTGGATCAATTTTTGAAATAAGATTGATTGTATGAATTAGCATGTAATGTCAAAATTTCTGTGAAGCAAAGACTACTGCTAAACAAGCCTTCTCAATGAAAGTATAGTTGAGTTCATGACTTGTTAGTGTTCTGCTGATGTAATAGATTGCACGTTCTTTCCCTTCACGGTCTTCTTGTGCTAATAATTCCCCCAAGGATGTCTCGGTTGCAGCAATATACGAGATCAATGGTTTATCTGGATTTGGTGGTACTAGAACTGGTGGGTTCATCAGGTACTGCTTGATTTGTTGAAATGCCATTTCACATTTGTCATCCCATCTAAAAGGAACATTCTTATGCAGGAGATGTGTGAATGGTAGACTTTTGTCAGCCAATTGCGAAATGAATCTTCTGATGGCCTGAAGTCGCCCTTGTAATGATCTCAATTGACTGATGTTCTTTGGGGGAGGCATCTCCATGATTGCCTGAAATTTAGTAGGATCTACTTCAATTCCCTTTTCTGAAACTATATATCCTAAAAGTTTTCTAGATGTGACCCCAAAAACACATTTCTTAGGATTTAGGCGAACTTTGAATTTTTCCAATCTGGTAAATATTTTTGACAGTATCTCCAGGTGTCCTTCTCTAGTGTATTATTTTGCCAATATGTCATCCACATAATCTTACATGAATGTGTGCATCATGTCATGAAAGATCATAGTCATATCTCTTTGATAAGTAGCCCCAGCATTCTTTAGACTGAAAGGCATGACATTCCAACAGTATGTTCCCCATGGACAAGTGAAAGCTATTTTCTCTTGGTCTTCTGGTGCAATCTTGATTTGGTTGTATCCAGAGAAACCATCCATTAATGAATACATGGCATGGCCAGCTGTTAAATCAACTATAGTGTCAATGCTTGGAAGCGGAAAGTCATCCTTAGGGCAAGATTTGTTAAGATCTCTAAAATCAGTGCACACTCTAATGCGTTTATCCGGTTTTGCTACTGGGACAATATTGGAAATCCATTCTGCATAGGCAATTGATCTTATAAATCATGCATCTAGGAGTTTCTTGAGTTCTTCTTTAACTAGCAGTGCAACAGGAGGATGCATCTTTTTGAGTTTTTGTTTCACTGGTTTAACTCCTAGTTTAATAGACAAATGATTCATTATGAGATCAGGATCTAGACCTGGCATGTCCGCATATGACCAAGCAAAATTGACCTGATTTTCTTTGAGAAATTTCATGAACTCTGGGATTTCTTTATCTGTCATTGATTCAGCTACCCATAGAATCCTTGGATTATCTATAGTTGCAATATTGATTTCCTTTGTAGGGTCAACCAAGATGGGAAATCTCTCATGATAGTGCTCTGGGAGAGTGTCAAGTTTCCCATCAGCTAGTTCCTTGAAAAGGTTTTCACCATCTGATACGCTCTTTATTTTATCTTTTGTCTGATCTAGTACTGCCAGATTCTGGTTTTCGCCACTAGATCATTTTTCTTTATTTTCATTTTTGCAGCTAGGAGACTTGACACTCTCCTGATTAAAGACTTCATACTAAAAATCACTAGTGGAACAATTATTTACATCATCTGTGGAAAGGAAGTTTATGATAGCTTCGTCATTTGGAAAAATAGGTATATCAATAGGTTCAGTTAGATCCCAGTCAATGAGATCAGGATGGATTAAAGGTAACAAGTCATTTGGTCGTGTGAAATAAGTGATGGTTAGGGTCAAAACAGAGTTATCGGTAGGATCCGAGGCATGAGGTAGATCAATGATGGTACTATTCTCCTGATAGTCTTGTTCGTTAGGATCCGACTCAGTATCACTAGACTCATAGTTGCTTTGTAGTCTAGATTCTTGTGGTTGGGACCCTGAACCTTCTCCTTTGATTAAAGTTGGTGTATATTTGTGTACGACATCTACCTCTTTGTCTCTCCAAAATTCATCATCATGGATGGTATCCCATTCATATTCAGTAGAATCTGTATCAGAGTTATTTTCTATGAACTTTAGGATTGATGCCAAACATGCCTCTTTCTTATCAGAACCTTCTTGTAGCGTAAAAACATTACCCTGTGATTGGTTGGATGGGGTGGCATCATAGCCTAGTCCAGTTTTATCATATGCAGCAAGCCTTGGAAGATGGATAGGCTCAACTACACCTTCTTTTCTTTTTCCAAGAGGAACATTGTCATATCCCATCTTTTGCATGATGGAATATCCTTTCCCATATCTGTCAGTTGGTAAGGTGACATTTAGAACTATTTCATCTTCATCCTTACAAAGCCAATTCAGAATTGTTGTATCTTCAGGATCCCCCAGAGGGAATTTTTCTTTGATAAATTTTCCATTGAACTTGGTAGTTGGTTCTGTTTGTAGTTGTGATGATGTTGATGCTACTGATATTTGTTGTTGTGTAATAGAAGGTTTTCCATGTGATCGAGGTGATGTAGGTAGATTAGAAAGATAGAGAGAATATTCCCCAACTCCACTTTCCTTGAACTGCAGTTTCTTATCAAAGCTTTTGGCTAATTGACTGATTTGTGTATCATTCTTAGGAGAAGTATTAGCAAGCACTTCTCGATTGTTTGGAACCAAAGTATCCTGACTAGCTTTGATGTTAGCACAAGTTTGGGTGTTTGAATTATCAGCTGATATAGTGATTTCCTATCCGTCATATGGAAACTTAAGACATTCATGGTACGTGGACGGAACAGCTTGCATTTCATGGATCCAAGGATGACCCAACAAGATGTTATATGCCAGATCCCTTTCTAATACTTGACAAAAGGTATTTTTGATAACAGGTCCCACTCTGATTGGTAGCATGATTAGACCTTTAGAAATTCTTTCCTCATCATCATAGGATTTAATAGTAATCTTTCTTCTAGGATCAATGGAGTCCTTAGAAAATCCTAAAGCTTGGACTAACTTCAAGGTACATATATTCAAACCAGCCCCTCCATCTATTAGGACACGTTTTAAATGGAACTTGTGGATCATGACCTCTAAGTATAATGATGAATTGTGGGGATGAGTCATGGAAACATCATCTTTGTCAGAGAATGAAAGACATGTGGGTGAGGACAAGTGTCCTACCATGGCTTGAAATCGGTTCACATCCAAATCCGTGGATACAGTTGTTTCAAAAAGGGCCTTGTCTAAAATTTCCTTATGTGTAGGAGATATCTTCAAGAGTTCTAAAATGGAAATTTGGGCTGGATTTTTTCGAAGTTGGTTAACTAAGTCATATTGATGTTGAGGGAAGGTCTCAGTAGATTTCGAAGAGGCACCTTTCAAGACAACTTTAGCTTGTGCTCTCGTTGTGACATTAACTGGTCCATTGTCTATTTTCTCATTGATTTTTATAACGTTGACTCACTCATCGTCCGTATAGAGGTGACGGATTACAGTGTCATCGATTTGATTCACATTTTTGTCAGAAGACTCTCCCTTTTGATAATTTGGTAGAGGGTTGTGAAATGCTTGGTGATCTTCATTGGATTTTTGTTGTCCTTCTACTATGATAATTCCTTTGTCAATTAGGTCTTGAATAGCATGCTTCAAAGCTTGATAGTTGTTTGTACGATGACCTCTGCACCTATGATAATCACAATAATAAGCTTCATTCCATGATGGAGGTTTTACACTAGGTTCATAATTGCGTTGAGGTGGCAAAGTAAGGACATTTTTTTCCATAACCTCTTTGAAAGCAGATTCCAAGGATTGTCCTAGTGGAGTGAAAGTTCTTCTACTAGAGAAGAATGAAAAGCATTGTGGGTTTGTGTTTGAGGTATTTCCTAAGGTGTTGTTGTTGTTGTTGTTTCCACGATAGTTTTGGTGGTTGATAGTCCCCTGATTGTTGTTTTTTGGAGGTGGAAGATTGTTTCCTTGATTTGTGACTGAATTGACATTGTTGTAATTATATTTACAAGTGGTATTTGGTGTACTAATAACAAACAGCTTAGACGTGACATGATTTACATCTACAACACCATCGTTTACAATGTTTTTGTTGCGAGTCCAAAATTTAGACTTGTCTTGATTGTTGTAATGGTTAGATGAGCTAGGGTTATCCTTGTCAAGTTTTATTGTCCCTCTTTTGACCAAAGCACTTTCGATGGTGATGGCATCCTCAATCAATTTCTCAAAGGAGGGTGGACAATGTAGATTTAAGCGATAGCTCATTTCTGAGTTTAGGCTATTGATGAAAGTAACCATTTTTTCCTTTTCAGGAACATGACGTGGATACCTAGCAAACATTCTTCTCCATCTTTGAAGAAAGGTAGTGAAGGGTTCACCAAGTTTTTGTGCAACTTTGCAAAGATCAATCATGGTGATTTGGTGTTGGATGTTGTAAGCGTATTGTGTTATGAACAAATTGATCAATTCCTCAAATGTTTGAACATGAGGTGTAATCTTAGATAACCATTCCATAGAGTTAACTCTAAGGCTCCTGAGGGAATAATCGCAGTAAGTGTCTTCATGTGCAAACTCTAAAGTCATGTTTCAGAAGTCTCTAATGTGGTCAATTGGATCCGATTTCCCATTCTAACGATCAAATTTGGGAATTTCACAATGTTTAGGAAATGGAATCATATTGAGATTTCTATCAAAAGGATAAGGACATATGTCATCAAGAGTGTATTTCTTTGTTGTGGTTCCCCCTTGTAACTCTTTGATTTGTCCTTGGAGTGCCTTAAATTGTTGAGTAAGAGCAGTAAGATCAGATGGGGATGTTTCTTCTTCTTTGCTCTTTAATTTCTCAGTATCAAAATCCTTAGGCAGTTTAGCTCCTTGATCGGCTAGGAAGAGAAAATACTTTTCTTTGTCACATTGCAGGATCTTTTCTATGGCTTTAAGAAACTTGGGGTCTTGTTCAGCCTCTCTAATGTGAAGTTCTTCCTCTTGCTCATTGTCACTATCTATGGGAGTTTTGTTCATGTCTTTGTACTTATGAGATGGATTTTCCTCTCTATCAGCCATATTGTCATCACTGAAAAGAGGATTGCGATTCACACTAAAATGAGGATTACCACATTCACCTTCTTCTTGAATGTTATGGGTAGGACTCTCTCATTGAGACTCTTCTCCTATTTTGTTTCATTGAGATCTTGTAAAAATAGGCATATGAAAGGAATCTTATGATATGATCAAAAAGGTCACTGAAGGATTTGACTAGGACGTGTTGAATATTCAATCAAAGGTTGTGGTATATTCTCAAACTCAAGAGGTTGATTAAGATTGTGATGTTGAGATAACGCTAATCCTTGATAATAAGCTTGAGTAGCTAAAGGTTCTACAGTGTAATCGTCAGTGAATCCTCTAATGTAGTCTTGGTATCTATGGAGAAATTTGCGATAATGGAGCAAGATGTGTCGACTCTTATACAAAAATTCTCTGCGGTCTAAGGTTTCTTTGTAACTTAAGTTCGTTTTGGGTTTCTTGATCCTATTGGAGACTAATTTCTTGACGAACTTGGTTGATTTCCACTTCCTCAACATGTGAGAGATGTCAGAAATTTGGGTCTATAAATTTTTTGACAGAAACCTAAAAGCGCTATTATGTTCCCTAAATGCGCTGCAGAAAGAGGTATATGCGCTAGAGAAAGAGTCAAATGCGCTGTAGAACACCTTGAATGCGCAAAAATAGAGCTTAGATGTGCTAAACCAAGAAGTATATGCGCTAAAATAGTCCCTAAATGCGCTAGAAGATTACTCAGATGCACTGAACCAGGAAGTTGATGCGCCATAACAGATTGTATATGCGCTACAGTTTTTCCTAGATGCGCTAAAACAGTTTCAAAGACAGTTTTTAACCAGTTTTGAAAATTTTCAGCTGAAGTTTTTCATGTTCATTTTGGATGATCCTTTATCTGAATTAATATTTTTGAAAACACAGTAAACAGTCTAATTTAAGTTGATCGTAACCAAGCATAGAATAAGACAAGCACAACCTAGGTTAGGCCAGGACAATATCCGCTAGATTCCACATAACCGCATATCTGTAGCGTGTGAATTCAGAAGCTTGGCTGCACGGGCTCCCCCTTACAGTGCACTCTCTTCTCATGCCAACCAAGCTTCCAACCCCCATGAAACTCCCATGGCAAGCTAATCACCTCTACTACAAACTATGAAAGTGTGGATGCCTTCACACCGACCGGTGCTGTGCTAGCAAATAGAAGGATTTTGGCTTACTACACAAGATTTTTTAGTTCAGTACCCCCGTTCGAGTGGCCATACATGGGGCAAGAGATTAATCACCATTAAGGTGGCACTCCAGCCTGAAGAGGTTAATCTCAACAGGGTTTAAGGGAGTACAACTCCGTCCATATGACACATCTGCACAAGAAACCTTAGGTTTTCCCTTAAGATTTTTATTTATATACCGGTTGGGGGTAGCTTGGCCTTAGCTCCGTTGCCGGTTTGAGTCACGTTGACGTGATGAAATCCCCAGGCAGGCCCAATTTCTAGAGTCAATAACCATTTCTCTTTCACCCAGGATCGCACAAGTGCGCAAGGGGAGAGGATACTTCGATTATCAAGTCAAGGTTACACAAGGAAAAGTGGGTCTAGTTTTCTAATCACCTAGTTTGCACAGGGTGAGAGCATAATCACCTACCACTTTCAAACATAGTCAAAAAGAGTAGACAGATTCATTTTAGGTGCACCAAAATAAATACTATTCAAGCACACTAATAAGACATTGTATCAAAATAGAACATAAAAATTAAATAAATGCAAACTCAATATTCTGCTTCGATTGTCGTCTTATTGTCCTCTATCTTCAGTGTTTTTGTTGATTCCAGCTTTTGCTCTCAAATTTGTAGGCTAGGCTCAACAAACTGTCTTCCTAAAGAACGAGATTTTAAATGTGATGCATGATGCAAGATTAAGCTATGATATTGAATTGTACTAATATGCTTGAAATAAACATGATGCTATGATATGAGAATACTAAATGAATTAAATGCATGAACTCTAATTAATTGCCTATTATCAATGCTTGGATTCACACAGTATTTATAGAGTTTTTTGAATGATTTGGATTGGCTGTCTTGATTGATGGTTGTGATAATTCCTAACAGATCGAATGGTTGAAGAAGGATGAAACTGAAGAGAAAATAGAAGAAAACTTGAAAACAATATTTTTCTATTTTTATGATAGAGAAGAAGATAAGAAGATAAGAAATCATCTTTCTTTAAAAGAATAAAAGAAAGATTTAAAAGCTGATAAATAATCAATTAAAAATTCAATTATTTATTTGTGGAGGAGATTCAGCTTTTTCTTAATTAAATAAAATATTTAATTAAGCTTTTAAAAGCAGAAGAAATTTTTGTGATAAGAAGAAAGCTTTAATCAAGATTTTTGAAAAAAAGCAGAAGATTTCATATTTAAATAAAATATTTAATTATGATATGAGAAGATTTCAGAAGATTTTACAATTAAATAAAATATCTAATTGTGATTTAGAAAGAAAGCAAAAGATATTTAATTAAATAAGGTTTATTTAATTAAACCACTTTTATGAAATTAATTAAATGAAATATTTAATTAATTAGAAGAAGAATTAAAAATAGAAGAAAGAGAAATATTTAAACTTAATTAAATCAAAAGATTTAATTTAAATTCAAACAATGATAATTAATTTAAATAAATAAAATGTATTTATTTAATTAATTAAGTGGACGTATGAAAATAATTAAATAAAATAAATTTATTTAATCATGAAGAAAGAATAAGATGAATGAACAATACAATTACATTAATTAAATTTAATCATATGTAGAGGACTTTTAGATAAATTAATTAAATAATAAATATTTAATTAATTGTCAGGATTACAGACATGACCATTTTTATGTGTATACAAATACTACATGTATTCATGTGTATACTTCAAGGCTTATGTGTTTTTGAGTACTTGTGCTTCCCTTATTCACATATACATGCTTGAATTATTCATGTGTATACTTATTAATTGGCTATCCCTAGCATTGATCATTGTTTTCCTTCATGTTTTGTCTTGAATATTAATTGATTGATACTAGAAAACTTTATGTAAAAGAAAAAAACATGTTTTTAATTGGTATTCCATAAAATGATTCATAAAAATATTTCAAAAAGTATCCTAGATATTACAAAAAGATATTTGTTTATGCACTTCAATTGTGTTTTTCACCCTTTGGTTCTTTCAAAGAAAAATTTGCTTATGCCTATGTTACATTGCACAGATAAACCATATTTTGTAATGTGGAGCTATATTAAGTTACCACTCTCAAGACCAATGTAACAATGATGCAAAATAATGTTTGAGACTGCAAGAAGACATCAAAATGGCTAGTGTACTAAATAAATTCTTATGATTTCTAAAGAATTTTGATAACTCTACTCAATTGGCTTCTTTTTTCAAAATCATACAGATTGAACCCTAGCATCAATAGACTGTGTATATCAAGCTGCCACAATTCAAGTTTCAACAATGAATATTTATCATGCATGTTTTAAATAACATTCAAGTTTATGGTGGTTTTGTTGTTTATATGATGTTATGTGATATTATAAACCTAATTCATGCTTCTAGGTTGGATATATACATGTATTGTTTTTACATCTTTTTCATACTATCGAACCCAAAATGAACTGAAACCCCCTCCAAATTTTTTTGGCCAGATCGACGAACCAAACCCCTGAACTTGAACCTGAAACTCATACAACCCCAAAACCCCTTCCAACACTCTTCATTCTACCTACACAAACTTAATTGACCACCAAATTATGCTACCCCTTAACTTTACCCACTTTTACTCCCTCAAACCTCTTCCAACACTCTTTGTTCACATGTACATGCTTCACTTATTCACATGTATACTTATTAATTGGTTAGCCCTAGCATTGATTATTGTTGTCCTTCATGTTTTTTCTTTAATATTAATTGATTGGTGCTAAATAAATTTATGTAAAAGAAAAAAACATGTTTTTAATTGGTATTCCATAAAATGATTCATAAAAATATTTCAAAAATCATCCTAGATATTACATAAAGATATGTGTTTATACACTTCAATTATGTTGTCAACCTTTGGTTCTTTCAAAGAAAATTCTTCCTATGCCAATGTTACATTGCATAGGTAAACCAGATTTTGTATTGTGGAGTTATATTAAGCTACCACTCTCAAGACCAATGTAACAATGATACAAAGTAATGTTTGAGATTGCAAGAAGACATCAAAATGGTTAGAATACTAAATAAATTCTTATGATTTCTTAAGAATGTTGATAACTCTACTCAGTTGGCTTCTTTTTTCAAAATCATACAAATTGAACCCTGGCATCAATAGACTGTGTATATCGAGCTACCACAATTTTCAAGTTTCAATGATGAATATTTATCATGCATGTTTTAAATAACATTCAAGTTTATGGTGATTTTGTTTTTTATATGATGTTATGTGATATTTTAATCCTAATTCATGCTTCTAGGTTATATATATATATTGTTTTTACATGTGTTTCATACTAATGAACTGAACACCCCTCCAAAATTTTTTGGTCGAACCAATGAACCAAACCCCTAAACCTGAACCTGAGCCTCATACAACCTAAAAACCTCTTCCAAAACTCTTCATTCTACCTACACAAACTTAATTCACCACCAAATTATGCTACCCCCTGACTTTACCCACTTTTACTCCCTCAAACCTCTCTTTTTCATTGAAAACCCCTCTTTTCCCAACTAGGGCATCATGCCATAACATACTTTTGACCTCACCTATGCTTTTATACCATTTGAACACATCAAAATCAACAACCTCACTCTATTTCTAACCTATTATAGCTTATTCTCAAGCAATTTTTTCTTTTCACCTCTTATAGCCTTGTTTTTAAGTCCTAAAATTTGAATTTTCAACAAGGGCAATGTAAATAATCTCTTGTAATGCCTTTACCAATGTTATTTTTTTATTCCTACTCCCTATCCTACTTACATCAGGCTAAGTCCACTAAAACACGGCCTGAACAATATATGGAATGGCCTATTTCAACATATTACACTCAAACCCTTGTATGAGAAAGTTCAGACCTGTTTCAGAAATCTACTTCTAAGTTGCTTGGAACTTAATAGAATTCCACAAGAATGGATTCTTATCAAAGGTAAAACCATTCTACAACATATTCAAATCATCTTAGATAAAATTCCTACTACACAAACACATACACAAGCTAGAAATAATGAAAATGCATAGAAATTAACAAAGAAACAAAGATATTCGATTGATATTCTCCTTCAAACTCTTCAACAACCACTAACTTTGAGTTTCCAATGATCATACACTTTTTTTGTGGAAGTTTCTCCTTTTGATTGTTTTGCATGCCATCATAAGGGATCAAGCCATTTGAATGTATCTCAGAGCAATTTCGTGTGTTTGGTTGCAAAAGATGACCATGCCTAATGTAAATGTACCTATCAAGACATGTTGGAGCAATTTTTTTGGTCACACAAATTGCAAAATGAAAGTTGTACAACCTTGAAACTTTCAACAACTTACATTTGACAACTTTTTTCCCAAGTGAAAATTTTATACCATGGAAAAATGCCTCCAAGATAGCAAAAATAAAGAGTGGTTATTGGAGAGGGTCCCAGTGCAATCACATAGGATCAAACGAGATGTTTCTATGAATCATAGTATCTGAGTAACAACATGTTGAAGTTTGCATCCATTTTGCACTTTGGAGCCTTAAGGGATTTATCCGGTTAAACATAGGTTGGAGTGATTCCTCATTATTAGGTGCAAAAGAAGACCATACCTAGCATAAAAATAACTATTTAAATGTGTTGGAATAGTCCATTTGGTCACATGAGCTGTCGAACAAAAATTGCACCACTTTGCAACTTTCAACTGCTTGCATTTGACTACTTTTTTCCCAAGTGAAAATTTTCCACCATGGGAAAATGCCTTTGAGATAGCAAAAATTGAGATAGGTTATTGTAGAGAGGCCCAACATGATCACATATGATCAAATGAAAATTTTCTAGGTGTCACGGTATCTGAGTAATAAAATGTTGATGTTTGCATCCATTCTTCACTTTGGACCCTTAAGGGATCGATCCAGTCTAGCATAGCTTACAGAAATTTTGTGTGTTTGGGTGTGAAAGAGGACCATGCCTAGTATAAACATACCTATTCAAACATATTGGAATAGTCCTTTTGGTCACATGAGATGTAGAATGAAAGTTGCACCACTTTGAAACTTTCAACTGCTTACATTTGACAACTTTTTCCCCAAGTGAAAATTTTCCACCATGGGAAAATACCTCCAACATAGAAAATATAAAGAGACATTACTATAGAGGGTCCCAAAAAAATCCCATAGGATCAAATGAGAATTTTTTAAGCGTCGCAGTATCCAATTGGTAGCATGCTAAAGTTTGTAGCCATTTTGCACTTTAGACCCTTAAGGGATCGATCCGGTTATGAAAGAAGACCATTCCTAACATAAACATACCTATTTGAATGCGTTGGAATAGTCTATTTGGTCACATGAGTTGTAGAATGAAAGTTGAACCACTTTGTAACTTTTAATTGCTTGTATTTGACTTCTTCCCCAAGTGAAAATTTGCCACCATGGGAAAATGCCTCCAAGATAGAAAAAACTAAGAGGTTATTATATAGGGTCCCAACATGATCACATAGGATCAAACGAGAAGTTTCTAAGTATCATAGTATCTGAGTAACAACATGCTAAAGTTTGTAGCCATTTTGCACTTTGGACCCTTAAGGGATCGATCTGGTTGAACATAGCTCAGAGCGATTCCATGTGTTTGGGTGTGAAAGAGGACCATTCCTAGAATAAAAATATCTACTCAAATGTGTTGGAATATTCCATTTGATCACACGAGCTATAGAAGGAAAGTTGTACCACTTTGCAACTTTCAACTACTTGCATTTGACAAATTTTTCCCCAAGTGAAAATTCACCACCATAGGAAAATGCCTCCAAGATAGAAAACATTGAAAGAGTTTATTGTAGAGGGGCCCAATGTTATCCTACAAGATCAAATTAAAATTTTCTAGGCATCATGGTATCTGATTAACAACATGCTAAAGTTTGTAGCCATTTTACACTTTGGACCCTCAAGGGATCGATCTGGTTGAACGTAGCTCAGAGCAATTCCACTTGTTTGGGCATGAAAGAGAACCATTAATAGTGTAAAAATACCTATTTGAATGTGTTGGAATAGTATTTTTTGTCACATGACCTACGTAACAAAATTTGCACCATTTTGCAACTTTCAACTACTTGCATTTGACAACCTTTTTCTAAAGTGAGAATTTGCCACCACAGGAAAATGCTTTTGAGATAGAAAAAAATGAGAGAGGTTATTGTAGAGGGTCCCAAAATGATATCATAAGAGCAAACAAGGAGTTTATAAGCATCACAGTATCTGAGTAATAGCATGCTAAAATTTGCTATCATTTTACACTTTGGACCCTCAGAGGATCAATCTGATTGAACGTAGCTCAAAGCAATTCTACATGTTTGGGTACAAAATAGGACCATTCCTAGCATAAAAATACATATTCAGATGTATTGGAATATTCTATTTGGTCACATGAGATGCAGACCGAAAGTTGCACCACTTTGCAAATTTGCACTGCTTGCATTTGACACATTTGTCGTCAAGTGAAAACTAGACACCACAAGAAAGCCACTCCAAGATAAGAAAAAATGAGAGAGGTTATTCTATAGGTTCCCAAAATGATCTCGTAGGATCAAATGAGAAGTTTCTAAGCATCACGATATCTGAGTAATAGCATGTTGAAGTTTGTAGCCATTTTGCACTTTGGACCCTTAAGGGATCAATCTGATTGAACATACTCAAAGTGATTCCACATGTTTGGATGCAAAAGAGGACTATTCCTAGCATAAATATACCTATTTGGATGTGTTGGAACAATCTATTTGGTTACATGAGCTATAAAACAAAAGTTGCACCACTTTGCAACTTTACACTGCTTGCATTTAACACTTTTTCCATCAAGTGAAAATTGGACACCATGGGAAAACCACTTCGAGATAAAAAAAAATGTAGAGAGGTTATTGTAGAGGGGCCCAATGTGATCTCGTAGGATTAGTTGAGAATTTTTTAAGCATCATGGTATTTGAGTAATAGCATACTGAAGTTTGCAGCCATTTTTCACTTTGGACTCTTAAGGGATCGATCCAGTTGAAAGTAGCTCATAGTGATTTCGTATGTTTAGGTGCAAAAAGAACCATTCCTAGTGTAAAAATACCTATTTAGATGTGTTGGAATAGTCTATTTGGTCACATGAGCTATAGAACGAAAGTTGCACCACTTTGCAACTTTGCACTACTTGCATTTGATACTTTTTCTATCAAGTGAAAATTGGACACCACGGGAAAACACTCCAAGATAATATAAACCAAGAGAGGTTATAGTAGAGAGTCCCAACATGATCTTGTTGGTTTAGAAAAATATTTTGTAAGGACCACGGTTTCCATGTAATACCCCATCAAATATTGTTTCCCTTTTGCACTTTGAACTTGATCCGTAATTAGAGGTTTACAAAAGTAACTTGTAAATTAAATCCAATTACAATAATTTCTTGATCTAATGTAGAATTGTGCGATTATACTTTTTAACCTTTGAAAATGTAAAACTAGTTTGTTAAAATTTACAGAACTTGAAAATATTATCTAACTACTACAATGTTGTAATTAGAAATCAAATTTTGAATTGAAAAATGAAAAGAAATGGAGATAATGATAGATAGAAGATAGAAGAATAAGATAGAAGATCATAACATGCAGGTTGATAATGGAGTGATGATGTGGACCAATACTATGGTGACACATGGTAAGCATACACAATAGTGTAAAAAAATAAACAAGTGACACGTGGTGATGACGTGGCACCCTTTGATCTATAGGTACAGTCAGCATGAATGTTTGGTCAAAATATTGGTTGAGGATTCAAACACACAAACTACTCCTTACAAGGATCATGCCCCACCATTAGAACAAGAAAGAAATTTGATATAGATGGGTTCTAATTTATATTTAAAGTATTAAAAGGTGGGGCCAAATCTTATTTAAAGCTTTAAATCATAGATATTTTATAGAAACCATAAAATAAGGAGAAATTAAAGGGGACTATTGGGAAAAACATAAATCCCATTCCTTTTAAAAGGATTTTTATTGGTTTTTAATAAAAGGGGCTATTAAAAAGGATTTGAAAAGATTTGTAATATTTTTAATAGCCATATTTTATACCCCATCCCTAATACAAAGGATAAAATCCTTAATATGGGGTAAAATAAATAATACCTTCCTTTAATTAATTTGAATCTCCTAATTAAAAGGAGAACCTCCACAATAAAACAATAAAAATATTCTGGTTAGAAAAAATGGGATCATAACCATTCATTTCTTGGAAATGATATCTTTGCACAAGCTTAATTATAAGAGCCTTTAGGAAAATATTACGGGGGGTTATTAAAAGATTATTTCATTGTAAATGGGAAAATTGTTTGAGATTTTTACTTAAAGCGGGGATTTTAGAAGATTTGTAATATTATGGTTTCCAACCATAATAAGCATGTAAAATGATATAAAATGGGGTGTTTGGGTATTGGAAAATCAAAGTGATTTAGAAGTGACTTGGGGATAGAATTATCTCAAAGGAAAAATTATTTGGAGGGAATATAAAGTGTGAGGATTTTTGGAGGAGATTTACAAGGTCTTGGTTTACACCAAAAATTGTAAAGTGAGAGAGATTGTGAGGAATTTGATGTAGGTTTTTGAAGCTTGGAAATTGTAACAAGGAAATACCATTTCTTGACAAAATTAATAAAGAGATCCCAAGATTGAGAAGTGGACCCGAAGATGTAGTCCTTATTGGACGAACTCCGTTATCAACTTGTGTGTGATCCTTTTGCCTCTTGTCTTATTATTCTCCTCTATTCTATCTAGTTTTCTCTCTAGTTTAAATTTAGTATTTTAATTTCTAATTACTAATTTTAGTAATTATTTTTATTTAATTAATTAGTGTAAAAGTGTACCTCCTTTGTAATTTCAACAGTTAGACAATATAGTCACACAATTTTGTCTTGATCGAGAAAATTTTGTAATTAGGAGTTAAGTACAATGATTTGTAACTTTCTAATTATAGATCAAAAATAACCCCAAAACAAACTAACATGAATTATTGCTTTATAAATTGGTCTAATATGACCTTATTCAATTGAAAAAAGCAAATCTTGCAAAATTGTTGTCAAGGTAAAACTGCAAAAATTGACAAATGGAAAAATTTGGAAGTTTAGAATTCAAGTAGGTGAAAGGTAGGTTTGGGTTATTTGATATGATCAAGAAAAAATTTAAATTGATGGAGAACCTTGAGAAAGAGGCAGAGGGGAAGTAAATTATGAAGAAAACAATAAAGAGACCTTGTTTTATATTCAATTTTATTTGTTTTTGCTGGAAAAACAGCATTGTGAAGCATAGTACGGCCTCGTACAACCATATTTTTGTGGGGAAGTCATTTGGAATGATTAAGCTTTGAGTCTACAAAATTATCCTTTTTTGTCTCATTCAATTTCATGCAAATTTGAGTAAGTTATGGCTTGTTTACTGAAGACAGTTCAAAACCCTTGCCAGGGTAAATAAAATTAAAAGAAAATTGCATTTCTCTTATTCTAACTGATGGAATCACTTGAAATTTAGTAAGAAGGTATTTTTTCCTGAAATATTTAATTTCTAAAATTTTCATACCAAGTGGTTATAGTTATCTTTTAAAATCATGATGCCCTAGGCCATATTTTGGTGGAAAAAATAGGAAAAAGCACAGTGTATAGTGAGAATTAAAGAACTTGTTTATGGTTTTTGATTCCTTATTGAAGATACTGTTTTGAAAAGGTTTTTAGGGGTATTTTGAATCTATTTCAAGATTTATTTTGGTGATTTTTCAAGTTTTTGAAGTCCATTTAATGACTTTCTTGCCATGACAGTGATGTAACAGTCCTATTTTTCAGTCAAGAATGGTGGTTTAGGATACATGTTTGATGAATTATCATGAAGTAAGTTTGGAGAATGATTCTTTCATGTTCTATAGAGATATTTATACATTTTTGAAGCATTAATAAGTGGAAAAAGGCTTGGAATTAAGAAGATACTTATTGACAAGGCCTAAATAGGCTTGGTTTTGAGAAGTTTTCATATTGGATATATCAAAGTTGGGAATTGGGTTGAACCAATTAAATTGATGTTGTTTAAAGTGTTTGAGAAGTTTTTAATGGATTTTTTGCTTAGAACCCAATTTTATGTCTTGTATCCATGATTTTTTTGAAGGTAAAGGATTCCTAATTGAATGGACAAGTTGAGATTTGGTTCAGTTTTGATAAGTTGATTGGAGCAAGATTGAGTTATGTTTTTTTCTTCCTCTAGCATTGCATCAAAGTACCCTCAATGGTTTGTTGTTTTTGGTAGATGCTTTGCAATATAGGTTGTACCTTTCCCCATTTTTCTAACTTATCCTTGAATAAATAGTCTTCAAATAGTGGATAGAAGGGTTATAATCCCTTGTAGGTAGACTAATCAAGGAAATATTTAAAATATATGACAACATAGATGATTAGGTAGCTTTATTGATGAGGTAATTTAGAAATAGAGATGAAAACCAACATATTTTAAATTGGTGCTATCAATATGGAAGGAGTATATTCCAATTTTTCAAAGACTTGTATGAAAATTTTGGTAGCATAGACAAGGAAATCAGCTTGTTTGTATAGATGTGGTTTAAAAATGTAATTGGAAATTATATAGAATTGTGTAATTTAAAATTTCCACTAACAACCTAAGGTTGTAATGAAAAAAAAAAGGTTGTAAGGAAAAAAAAACAATTATCAACGTGGAATATGCAAAACAACAAAAATGAGAGCAAGCCATAATAGAATGAAAGAAAATGTGTAAAGGCTTCACATACCTAAAAACCAAAGTTTCAAATGGAGGAGTTCTACCCAATTATTTAGCCTAAGTTGCTTCTTCTTTCTTCAAACTCCTCAACAATTTTACTTTATCAAAAGCTTGTTCCCCTCCTAAATTCAATTGTATATCAATTCTCACTGGAATTCAAACTTGAATTGATATTATATGCCTTTCAACATGAAAAATTTGCTATTCCATGCAAAGGTGGTGGAAAGATCATGAAAAATTTGGTAGAATGTGAAACACATGCATGCACACTTCACAACATCATCAAAAAGCTACTTTTTTTCAGAGCACGCAAAAAACTAGGAGAATATGTAGAATGCGGTTTAAGATCATGGGTAAATTGATTTTTTTTACCATTTTTAGAGAAAGAAAAAATGCAATTGCATTATAACATGTTCGCATTATAACGTGAGCACGCTATTTCTTTCTAGAAATAGTCATGTCTATACTTCTTAAAAATGTGCTTGCATTATGAGAAAGTTTTTTTATAGATTTATTTTCTCTCTTTTTCTATACTCTCTACCCTAATTTTATCTCTCTCCCTACTACCCTTTACCTGTAACACTTATACCCTCTATCTCTCTCACTCCCTTCCTCTCCCTCCCTCTCTCCCAATCCTCTCACTCTCTCCCTCTCCCTCCCTCTACCCCACTCTCTGACTCTCTCTCCCTTTCCCTCCTTCTCTTCCACTCTCCCTC
>VDFB02026320.1:142227676-142350746 GCA_007258455.2 Sequoia sempervirens | reverse complement strand
CACTAAACCCTCAACCCTCAATTCTCAACCCTTAATCCCTCAATTCTCAACCCTCAATCCTAATACCCTCTACCATATACATTGGACTCTGAACACCGATCCTTCAACCATATGTACTCTCAACCCTATACCCTAAATTCTCAATCCACTACCCTATACATTAGATCTTCAACCATCATATATCTTTGGACATCCCTCCCTCCTCTTCTCTCCTCTTTATCTCACTTCTCTCTCCATCCCTCAAACCTAAACCCTAAACCCTTAAGAATTTAAACACTCAACCCTAAACCCTAAACCCTCAACCCTCAACCCTTAAATCGTAAACCCTTAAATCCTCTACCATCTACCCTTTACCCTCAACCCAATACACTCTACCATAAACCCTAATCCCTCAACCAATCTACCCTTAAATAAAAGAAAACTCTCTACCCTAAACCTAAACCCTTAAACCTTAATCCATAAATAGTTAAAATCTCAACCCTCTACCCTCTAACCTCAACCCTCAACCCTTAAACCCTAATCCCTTAACCCCTATACCCTATACCCTCTACCCTATACCCTCAATCCTCTACCCTTAACCTTAAACACTCAACCATCAACCCTCAATCCACAACCCTTAAACCCTAAACCCTTAAACTCTCTACCCTCTACCATATACATTAAACCCTCAACCCTCAACCATTAAACCATAAAAACTTAAACCCTCTACCCTCAACCAAATAAACTCTACCCTAAACCCTAATCCCTCAACCACTCCACCCTTCAATAAAAGAAAACTCTCTACCCTAAACCCTAAACCCTCAAACCTTAATCCCTCAACCATTAAACCCTCAACCCTCTACCCTCTAACCTCAACCCTCAACCCTTAAACCATAATCCCTTAACCCCTATACCCTCTACCCTATACATTGGACCCTCAACCCTATACCCTTAATCCTCTACCCTCAACCTTAAACCCTCAACCATCAACCCTCAACCCTCAACCCTCAATCCAAAACCCTTAAACCATAAACCCTTAAACCCTCTACCATATACCCTATATATTAAACCCTCAACCCTCAATTCTAAACCCTCAACCCTTAATCCCTCAACTCTCAATCCTTAAACCCTAAACCCTCAACTCCTATAACCTCTACCCTTTACATTGGATTGTTAACCTAATCCTTCAACCATATACTCTCAAACCTATACCTTAATCCCTCTACCCTACCCCTTAACCCTCAACCCTAAACCCTTTCAACCTTAAACCTTCTACCATATACCCTCAACCCAATTTTCTCTAACCTCAACCCTAATCCCTCAACCCTTAACCCTTAATCCCTAATACCCTAAACCATCAACCCTATAGGTCCTCTACTCTAATCCCTCAACCCTATACCCTCAACCCTTATCCATTTCTCTCTATATATACATCTCACCTCTCTATCCATACCTCTCTCCTACCCTCTATAGGCCTCAACCCTATACCCTCAATTCTCATCCGTGTACCGTATACATTGGATCCTCAACCCTCATGTAGATTTGTCCCTCCCTCCTCTTCTCTGCTTCTCTCTACCTTAGTTCTCCCTCCATTTCTCTATCCATCCCTCCCTCCCTCTCTACCCTAATCCATAAACACTAAGCCTTCAACCCTTAAACCCTTAAACACTCAACCCTAAACCCTAAACCCTAGACCCTCAAACATTAAACCCTTAACCATCTACCCTAGACCCTCAACCCAATAACCTCTACCCTCAACCCTTAAATCCTTAAACCCACTTAGTAAACTCTATACCCTAGTCCCTTAACCATCTTGACCCTTAATCCTTCAACTCTCAACCCTCAACTCTTAAACCCTAATCCCTCAACCCCTATACCCTCTACCCTATACATTGGAACACCAACCCCAATCCCCCAACCCAATACACTCAATCCTCTACCCTCAACCTTAAACCCTAAACCCTTAAACCATAAACCTTTAAGCCCTTTATCATTTACCCTCAATCCTCTACCCTCAACCCTCAACCCTAATCCCTCAACCCTTAAACCCTCAACTCAATAAACTCTCTATCATAATCCCTCAACACTCAACCCTCAACCCTCAACCCTCAACCCTTAAACCCTAATCCTCAATCTCTATACCCTCTACCCTATACATTGGACCCTCAACCCTGATCCCCCAACCCTATACCCTCATCTTCTACCATCAACCTTAAACCCTAAACCCTCAACCCTCAACCCTTCTACCCTCTACCCTCTACCATATACATTAAACCCTCAACCCTTAATTCTCAACCCTCAACCCTTAATCCCTCAATCCTCAACCCTCAAAACCTAAACCCTCAACTCTGATACCCTCTACCCTATACATAGGACTCTCAACCCCAATCCTTCAACCATATGTACCCTTAACCCTAATATCTCAACCCTATACCCTCAACCCTATAGGTTTTCAACCCTATACCCTTAAGTCTCAATCCTCTATCCTGTACATTTTATCTTCAACCCTCATATATCTCTATCCTTCCCTCCTCTTCTCCCTCCATCTCTCTATCCGTCCATCCATCCCTCTTTACCCTAATCCTTCAACCCTTAGTCATCAACCCTTAAACCCTTAAACAATAAACCCTAAACCCTCAACCCTCAACCCTTAAACCCTCTACCATCTACCATCTACCCTTAACCCAGTACCCTCTACCCTAAACCATAATTACTCAACCCTTCAACCCTTAAATACAAGAAAACTCTACCCTAAACCCTAAACCATCAAACCTTAATCCCTCAACTATTAAATTCTCAACCCTCTACTCTCTACCATCAATTGTCAACCCTTAAACCATAATCCCTCAACCCCTATATTCTCTACCCTATACATTGGACCATAAACCTTATAACCTCAATCATCTACCCTCAACCCACAACCATGAAAAACTATACCCTCTAGCTTATACATTAAACCCTCAACCCTTAATTATTAACCCTCAACCCTCAATCCTTAAACCCTAAACCCTCAACCCATATACCATCTACCCTTTACATTGGACCCTCAACCTAATCCTTCAACCATATACCCTCAAACCTATACCCTAAACCTTCTACCCTCAACCATTAACCCTCATCCCTAAACCATTTAACCCTAAACCCTTAAACCTTCTACCCTATACCCTCAACCCAATACCCTCTACCCTCAACCCTAATACCTCAACCCTCAACCCTTAAATACTAATACCCTAAACCGTTAACCCTAGAGGTCCTCTACCATAATCCCTCAACCATATACCCTCAATGCCTATCCTGTTATCTATACATCTCACATTTCTCTCCCTCCACTCTCTCTTACCCTCTATAGGGCCTTGAACTTATACCATCAATTCTCAAATGTATACCCTATACATTGGATCCTCAACCCTCATATATCTCTGTCCCTCCCTTCTCTTCTCTCCTTTCCTCTATCTTTGTTATCTCTCCATATCTCTATCCATATATCCCTCCCTCTTTACTCTAATCCCTCAACCATAAAAAAATCAACCCTTAAACTCTTAAACACTCAACCATAAATCAACCTTAAACCCTAAACCATAAACCATCTACCCTCCACCCTCAACCCTCAACCCTAATCTCTCAACCCTTAAATCCCTAAACCCACTTAGTAAACTCTCTACCCTAGTACCTTAATGCTCTTCACCATTTATCCCTAAACCTTCAACCCTCAACCTTGAAACCTTAATCCCTAAACCCTATAAATTGGACCCTCAAGCCTAATCCCCAACCATATACCCTCAATCCTCTACCCTCAACCTTAAACCCTCAACACTTAAACCCTAAACCTTTAAACCCTCTACACTCTACAATCAATCCTCTACCCTCTACCCTCTACCCTCAACCCTAATCCATCAACCCTTAAACCCTTAAACCCACTTAATAAACTCTCTACCATAATCCATCAACCCTATTGACCTTTAATCCCTCAACCCTTAACCCTCAACCATTAAATCCTAATCTCTCAACCCCTATACCCTCTACCCTATACATTAGACTCTCAACCCTAATCCCCCAACCCTATACCCTCAATCCTCTACCATAAACCTTAAACTCTAAACCTTAAAACCTTAAACCCTCTACCATATACCCTATAAACCCTTAAAAACTCAACCATAAACCCTAAACCCTTAAATCCTTTAAACTTAATCCTCTACCCTCTACCATCTACCCTCAACCCTCTTAACCCTTAATCCCTCAACCCCTATACCCTATACCTTATACATTGGACCCTCAACCCTAATCCCCCAACCCTATACCCTCAATCCTCTACCCTCAACATAAAACCTTCAACCCTCAACCCTTAAACCCTTTACTCTCTACCCTCTACCCTATACATCAAACCATCAACCCTCAATTCTCAACCCTTAATCCCTCAATCCTTAACCTTTAAACTCTAAACACTTAACCTCAATACCCTCTACCCTATACATTAGTCTCTCAACTCCAATCCTTCAACAATATGCACCCTCAACACTAATCCATCAACCATATACCCTAAACCCAATACCCTAATCCCTCAACCCTACAAGTCATCAACCCTATACCCTCAATTCTCATCCATCTACCCTATACATTGGATCCTCCAGCCTCATATATCTATGTCCCTCCCTCCTCTTCTCTCGTTCTCTCTATCTCACTTCTCCCTCCATCTCTCTATCCATCCATCCCTCCCTTTCTACCCTAATCCATCAACCCTAAACCATCAACCCTTAAACCCTTAAAAAATAAACCCTCAACCATCAACCCTTAAACCCTCTACCCTTAAACCCTCTACCCTCAACCCTTAAACCATCTAGCCTCTACAATCTACCCTAAACCATAATCTCACAACCCTAATCCCTCAACCCTTTAAACTCTTAAATCCAAGAAAACTCTCTACCCTAATCCATAAACCATAAAACCTTAATCCCTCAACCCTAATCCATCAACCCTTAAACCTTGAAATCCAAGAAAACTATCTACCCTAATACCTAAACCCTCAACCCTTAATCCCTCAACCCTTAAACCCTCAACCCTCAACCCTTAAACCCTAGTCCCTCAACCCCTATACCCTCTACCCTATACATTGGACCTGGACCCTAATCACTCCAACCCTCAATCCTCTACCCTCAACCTTAAACCCTCAACACTCAACTCTAAGCACTCAAACCTCAACCCTCAACCCTCAACCCTTAATCCCTCAACTCTTAATCCCTCAACCCTCAATCCTTAAACCCTAAACCCTCAACCCCTGTACCCTCTACCATTTACATTGGACCCTTAACCAAATACTTCAACCATATACCCTAAAACCTATACCCTATACCCTATACCCTCAAACCTAAACCCTCAACCCTAAACCCTTTAACCCTAAACCCTTAAATATTCTACCCTATACCCTCAACCCAATACCCTCTACCTTCTACCCTTAACCCTTAAACCCTAAACCTAGAAACCATCAACCCTATACCCTCAACCCCTATCACTTTCTCTCTATCTTTACATCTCACCTCTCTCTACCTCCCTCCCTCCTATCCTCTCTAATTGTCTCTTTCTACCCTCCCTCTTTCTACGTACCTCTCACTCAATCAATCCATACCACCCTCTCTGCTCCCTCTATCTATCTCTCTCTATCTCCCTCCCACTCTCTCCCACTCCCTCTCTCTCCCTCTCTCTCAAGTCTCTCCCTCCCCTCCTCTCTCTCTCTCTCTCTCCTCTTTCTATATATCCCTCCCACCCTACCTAGATAAGTCCCTCTCACTCCACCCCCCTCTATCTCTCCCTCTCTCAAGTCACTCCCTCCCACACCCTCTCCCTTTCTTAGGTCTCTCACTCACACTCCCTCCCTCTCCCACTCCCTATCTCTCCCACTCCCTCTCACTACTTATCTTTCAAATCTCTCACTCTCACACCCCCTCACACTCTCAAGTCTCTCCTTTCAACACCCTACCTACATATGTACATATAATCCTACATACATACAAGAATACATGTACATGTGTAGATACAATCTTACAGACATATATGCATACATAAAATATATATGCATTGATACATATAGGCATACATACATACATACAAGAATACCTACATACATACATGAAATACAAGCATAGATGTACATATAAAAATATAAATATATCAACATAAATTCAATAGAGTGGAATTTGGCATAAAGGAAGACATAATTCACTTACATTATGTCTTAGTTGACATGTTTCCTACAAAAACAAAAAACCATGTCAAAACTGAGAGATAACATGAGTGTGTTATAATGTGATTGCGTTATATCTTGCTTTGGGAATCCCAAAGCCTTAGGATTGGTATTTTCCTTGGAATACCAACCCAAAGGCCTAAAGGGTGTTCCCAATGACTAGAGACATCTTTTTGTAAATTCTACAATTTTTAACATAATCGGGTTCATGCTCACCATCAAGATTGCATGTGGTTCAATATCAACATAATCGAACACATGGGTAATGTTAGGTTCTCTCTTAGATATCCAACGATGTAATTTTTTTCACTTTTTGACAATGTTAAGCATTTTATCTATAATTTCTTTTGTTTGTGTGTCTCTTTTATGCCAAAAAGTAGTGTTTTGTGTTTTTTCTATTATAAATTAATCGTTCATTGAAATTTCAAGTAAATTATATTTTTAGAAACTAGACTGCATTCTAGAATTAAAAAAAAGAAAAAAATTCAATTACTTTCCAAAATTTATAGGGGGAGCATGGCCAAAATTCTTCTTTTCAGGAAGTGTCCACTTAGAAAATTAGTAAAAATTAAAATATTCATTAAACAATTATCAAAAAAATCATACATCAACTACATGTTGTTAGCTAACTTCTAACCATAGCGATTTTAAAAATACTACAATTTTTTTCAACATGCTAGGGTTGTACAAGAGTTGCTATGTTATTCTTTTGTAACAAAAACAACACCAATTTTTGTACATCCCTCTTTTGAACCTCTTAATCTCAACCATTTTCAAAATAAATTAGTAGTTTAGAAAGTAGACTCAGAGCACTTCAATCCTTCTTTTTGTTCCATCCTAAATTTTGAGTGTAACTATCCTCTATTTCACATAAAAGGTCATTATTTCCTAATTTCAAAAAAAAAGTGGCCACTTAATCCCCCTTTTTGGGAACCATCTTAGTGCACTTACCCACTATTCCTCTTAAGCCAAATGTGTGACCATTTCAATAGTGACAACATCCCATCAATGCATTGTTAGAGCCCATCATCTATAAGGAAGTGCAAAAGTTGTCAACTAGAAATATATTTCTAGTTAGGCACTCCATGTGGGTGGCTAATCTGGTACTGGTTAGGAAAAATAATAGAGAAATTAGACTGTGTGTAGATTTCCAAAATTTGAACAGAGCTTTGGAGAAAGATAATTATCTAGTGCTCTCAATGGATGAAGTGTTACAAATAGTTAACAACTCTCAAATGATGTCTTTCCAAGATGGACGCTTCAGGTACAACCAAGTAATGGTGCAATACAAGGATAGACACAACATACCATTCACCACCAAGTGGGGAACCTTTGCATATAGAAGAATGTTGAACATTTTGACTCATCAATGTTGGAGCAATGTTCCAATGCACAATGGATATCACCTTTAAGGATTAGATAGGAAAATGCATTATTATCTATATGGATGATCTCATAGTGTTTTTAAAAAAGTGAGGTGATCATGTTTCTAATCTATGCAAAGTACTTCAAAAGTGTAGGGAATTTGGGAATCTAAAGAAGTGCATCTTTAGAGTTATAAAAGGCAAGCTGCTCATGCACATTATTTTAAAAAGAAGAATCTCGATAGACCCTTAATTTATTCAAGCGATACTAAAAATTTAGCTACTAGGCAACAAGAAAAAGCTGAAATATTTCTTTGGAAGGATAAACTTTGTCAGAAAATTCATCATTGGATTTTTTGAAATAGTCAAGCCACTTAATTCCATGTTAAAATAAGATGTCAAAGTTGAATGGACTCCAGAAGAAAAGCAATCCTTTGAGGAAACTTAGAAATAAATCAATCACTGATGTGCCCGTGTTAGCCAATCCTAATTACCTAAAGTCATTTTACATTTATTCATTCGCTTCAGACCATTCATGTGCCAACATATTGACCCAAAAAAATGATGAAGGAAGTGAACACCTAATCGCCTTCATGAGCACTCCATTAAAAGATGCAGAATTGAGGTACCACAACATGGATAAACAAGCTTATTCCCTAGTCAAGGGAGTCAAGAAATTTAGACATTACATCTTGTAGAATAAGGTATTTTCCATAGTGCCTAACCCGGTACTGAAAAAATGTTGCTAATGAAGAATGAGTTAGGAGAAAGATGAGTAAAATGATTCAACCTACTATAGGAATATGACATGGAGATCCAACCCATGAAGTTAGTGAGGGGACAAGCCTTCACCTAAATGATAGCTAAAACAATGGCTGAAGTAGGATCTAAGCTTACAGTCCAGCAATATCAACTTGAAGATGTCTCTCTCAAAGAATGGTACAATGAAATTTTCTACTACTTACTGAATAACAAGTTCCTACCACACCTACAAGGAGTTCAAAAATGTGCTCTCTAGTTGAAAAGAAATAGCTACATGTTGTAGGATTCTATACTATACAAGAGGAATCATGAAGGGATCTACCTAAGATGCCTTGGAAAAGAAGAAGGAACATGAGTTTTAAAAGAATTTCATGATAATTTTGGTACTGGTCATGGGTATGGTCCTTCCACCACACATCAAATCTTATGGGTTGGGTATTACTAGCCAACTGTAGTTAGGGATACATATAATCATTTTTCGTACTTGCCACATGTGCCAAAATGCTGCAACAAGAGAACATAACACTACTATCCCACTGCAACCAGTCCTAGTGGTAAGACCATTTATATAGTGGGGTCTCGATTTCATCAGTCCAGTAAGCCCACCATCATCTATAGGTCATAGGTACATTCTAACTACCTCTGATTATTTTACTAGATGGAAAGAAGCAATTGCATGTAGGCAATGTACCCTAGAGGTGGCTAACAATTTTTTTAACCCAAAATTGATGAAATGAAAAGGGTTTTTAAAGGGGATTCTCAGCTTTCCACCAATAGAAATTATGTTTTACTTTGAATTTAATTAATAATTATTATTCATTTTCTATTTCAATTACAACTAAAATCTTGATTGATAGGATGATTGAAAAAAATCTATAGCTTTCAAACGGTATCACATTTTAATAGCCTAAAACATGCATCACATTCTATGCTTCACATACTATAGGATTAAAAAAAAAAATTAAAAAAATCATGAAGTTTTGACCAAGTTAAAGTGGTTAGACATATGAGTTTTTATATGTTTTAAAAGTTGTAATAAAAAAATCATAATTAATTATTTACTTCGAAACAAATTATTAAAAATATGCATTACATTGTGACATGAGTCCTCTACTTAGATCTAAAATATTATAAAAAAATATTATCATTTTATTATGGTTAGGGTGGTTAGATAGACACCTACCTCTTATTTTTTCCCTAAAATTTAGTTACTATTGCATTGAAATTTCAATTTTTCACCAAATAGTTTTTTTTTTAAAATAAACCTAGTAGTTTAGAAACTACATGCAATTTGCTACAAATTCTATTCTTACATCGTTTTGAAATAATATAGATAACTTATTCAAATTTTGTGTCAAGTTGCTTAACTCAGATTACTATCCTCAATGTAATAGTCTAGCTAAATCCACAAACAAGAACCTAATCACTATAATCAAAAAGCTACTAGATAGGAATCCCAAAGATTGGCATACCTAGTTTCATTTTCCCTCGTGGGTGGATCATACATGCCACAAGGATTCCTTGGGTGATTCCTCATTTCATCTCATTTATGGCATAGATCCTATGTTTCCTATCCACCTTAAGATCCCTACCCTCCAATTCATCAACACATTTTATGAAGAAGGGGATTGATGAAAATCTTGCTCCATCTAGAAGAATTTTGTGACCAAGCTATCAAAAAAATTTCCAAACATCAAGGCATGTTTAAGAGATGATTCGATCAGTGAGCCAAAGTTAAGGCCTTTAGAATCACTGATATGGTCCTATTTTGGGACAAGGCCCATGAAAAGAAAGGGGGACATGACAAATTTCACAAGATTTGGCTTGGCCCCTTTCAAATTTTTGAAATCCTAGGAGATAATAATTTCTTCCTCAAGACGTTAATTGGTGAAGATATACTATATCCTGTCAATGGGAAACACCTCAAGTATTATTTCCTTTCCTAAGCTCTTTTGAGCTAAGTCTTTATAAATACCCTGTATATAGGTTGGCCTAGGTTTCCTTTGCTTTGTTGTGTTTTAACTTTGTTTTGCTCATTCTCCTAGCTATCATGTTTTTCTTAGAGTGTTCCCTTGTTTCTAATGTGGCGGTCATGCTCAGATTTAAAAATGATTCACTTTGTTGCCCACTCTTTGTGTTCTTTGGATAAATATTCACTCCCAACTTTTTGTGTCTGATTGCTACTATGGGGTGGTCTCCTTATTTAAACTTTGGCTTGACCTAGAACATGACCCTTGGTTGTATCCTTTTACACTCATCTCAGATCATGCACAAAACACACACTAAATTGTTTTTAAAGAGTTGTTTAGTGGTCGTTATGATGGCCCAACAAGTGAAAAATCTTAAGTTTGCTCTAGTGACCACTATAATTCCCAAACCTAGAGTAATCTTTGATGCTTACATAGTTGAGAAAAAGAAATAGTACTGAAAAAAATAAATGTTAAAATTAAGAAACTATCTGGGTGTGCGGACAACTCTATTAGGGATATGGACACCTATCTGATAGTAGAACAATGTTTGTGGGATCACAATGACAACTTTGTTAGGGCTATGGATGCCTAAATGGTAGTGGGGAAATGTCCACATTACTTTTGGGGTTCGACAGTTTATGTAACTTTCTTGGCTTGATTAACAGTCATTTGTCATAGCTTCTGATTAAAAGGAATGAATTCACCATCCACACACATTTCTGAGATGTTTTGTGATTTGATTCAATTAAGGATCTCGTTCTCCTTCGAGTCCCTAAGTTCACTTATGGAAATTGACCCATGGTCTGTGAAACTAGAGATTCTAGGTTCTAAATAATTCTTTATCCTTAGAATGCTTGTTAGAAGATTAATCTTTACTTGGTAAAGGTTATTCTTTAATTGTAATTATTTATTAACTTGTACGAATATTCCAAAGGAATCCCTACAAGTCTTTTGTCTTTTTTGTCATCTCACACATGTGTTAGGATGGCTTATTTTTTAATTCCTTTATTAAGGAATATTTGTAACCACCTCCTTAAGAGGTGACACTTTGCACACACATAGATGAATGGTTTCATTCATTGAGTTGGGAGTTACATTCTAACTCCTTTTTCTCACCTCTACTTATTGAGGTGCCTCTCCTCTCATTCTTCAAGATTCAAGCAAGCAAGCTAAGGTTGAAGCTCTCTCTCTCTCTTTGTTTTATTCTTTAGGCATTTTTCCTCCATTCATAATATTGGGGTTTTTTCTTGTTTTTTTCCCCTTAACAAATTCTTGTGTCTCTCTTGCTTTGGTGGTGCTTGGTTTGGCTACTTCAATCTATTTTGTAATCTCTTTCCTTCAAACAATTGCTTTTTATTAGTACTTTCCATTGCTCTTTTCTATTTCCTTTCAATGCTCAAGAGTGTTCCCCAATAGAGTTTTCATTTGTTGTGCCTATAGCACATAAGCCCAATTTAGAAGGGGGGCCCTCTCTTTTCATTTTGCTAGGTTTATTTTTCCTTCACCTCATTTTGTGTGTCCTTTGCTTTGAGTCATAAATGGTGAAGGATTCCTAAAGCTATCCTCTTTAGTTTAACAAGTTTGACCACCTTCAAGATTTTCAAGTCTTTGGCCTTCGCAAAGTTCCTTTGGAAGTTTTCCTTAAAACCTAAAAATTGTTGTCCTTTGCTCCTTGTGGTTCTGCTCTTGCAGGCCACCCTATGCAAAATTCCATTTTCCTTTCACCATCCCAATAGTGACCAAGATGGGGGGTCTACTTGCATTGTGGGATCCATGGCCTCTTCCATTTCCTTTGCTAACCTACCCAAACAACAAACACCTGGGTGTTTCTTGCCCTATGGGCTCTGCAATTCCCACTACTAGTCATTTCAAAATTTGCACCCACCAACTACACCTAGTGCCATACTAGCATTTATTGCAAGCATTTAATGGATGAAATTCTATAAATAGCAAGTTGTAATGGTTCATTTTCACCAAAATTCCTTCTGAAACTTGTTAGAGCTCCTCTTACTTTTGCTACCTTCATGCCCACAAGATCCCATTGCCATTCAAGAATCATTGCCTTCAGTCTCTTGTTGAGTTATTGCATGCCTTCTAGATAGGTTTTATGCCACCACCCATTTCATGCATTTTTTGTTCAATCTTGTAAGATTGTTGAAAATTTGATGTGGAAAACCTTGAAACTAGTAAGAAAATTAAACTCCATGCAAAACCTAGGTGTTAAAATTTAAAAAATCTTAAAAAATTAATGCATTAAAACCATGCAGAAACTAGGGCCTCTATCACCATTCTTGACCCAGGGTCATTGAATCCTTGTGTTCTGCAAGACTTCCACTATCATTACCTTGGTGAGTCAAACAAAAAACTATAGACTATGTCCATCACCCTTCGTGGGACCATTCATGTGGGTGGATGCCTCCTTTTCACCACACCTTGTTCAAGATAAAAATTCATCCAAATAAAAGTGTGTCCCTTGGCCTTAGTAAGTTTGCTTTTGCGGACTTCCGCATGTGGGCAGACGCTCATTGTTCACCATCTAGAAATGACCACCCAACAAAGGCCCTTTGGCCAATGAGACCCACTAACTCTAAGATCATTGAAGTGATTAAATGGAAATCCTATTTGTAGGTATTCTTACATGGATTTCCTCATCTTTAGTGCCACTATTTCCATGGAAATAATTAGTGGAAAAACGAGTGCTTCCTTCCACCACATGGATCTCATTGCTCTCGTTGCTAACCTAATCACTTGCAAATTTTTCTATGGCATGAATCCCTTGCGAGTACTCCACTGTGGACCACCACTATGGTTTTTCATCTCAAGATTTCCATTTCTAAGTGGCCATGCCCAACCTTCTACCCACCCTATGGGGCCTGAGTTTGAGTTGGCCATCTCATTATTCTTAAAAGGTAATTAATGTCTGAGTCTTCTGTGAACCTACTAGTGCAAGCCGCTACCATGCATCCACCATTCCAAACATCTTATGACCTCCATCCATTTGCTTCTTGGGTCTTGAAACCTACATTTCCCAGAGCCTTCATTGAAGATCAGTAAGTAAGGTCACAGGAAGGTAGTGTAATGTGGGTGGCTTCTTGCAGATTGTCATCTTTCTTTTTTATATTCCAAATGACCAAGTCTAGTTTTTCATTCACCATGTAGAACCTAACCCCTCTTTCATTGACTGAAAAAATTCCAATGAACAACTCACACCAGTGCCTAGTGTGGGCCACTGCCTATGGGTTGTTGTACCACCTCTACCATCTCTAGGTAGCTGCCACCTAACATCTTCCTGTGAGTATCTACACACATCTAGTTGAATGACTTGAACTTCAAAGTTGAACCAAAATTTCCCTTTCTATCTATGGGCCTAGTAGTGTGGGACTCCATTTACAAAATTCTTCCTCCCTGGCACCATTCTAACAGTAGAGCTCATAACGATTGAGGCACCTCTTACTCTCACCACCTTTGGACCTGCATACCAAATGATTGAGTTATCATTTTCAAAACCTTAGAAACAATCAACCCAAATGCCCAAATGACTTAACACCTTGGTGGACCCCATTATAATGCAAAAATATTGATGTAGGTCATTGTGCCCTCTTCGTCATCTACCTACAACTTCCTATAAAATGGCTGCAAGCCTAGGGAAAATCGCATCACTGGGCCAACATTGCCATATCTTCCCCAAATGAAAGGCTAATGATAATTTGTGATGAATTTTATGATCTTTAAAAGATAAAATACTTGATCTAACATTAATTTTGTAGGATTATATTGACACCCCCTTTATTGTTATACATGAATATGCTTACTGCACCATTGCTTGCAAGATTTATGGTATTGGCTACAGGACCATTAGGGGCATCTGTAGAGAAGGAAAATGTGAAGAAATATATGAAAATTCCAAGGGGAAAGGAAGATAAGGACAAGATTAAATTCTAGTTCCACGGGGTGGAAATCACCTCCAAAGTCACATCTATGTGGGACTTTGTTATAGATACCAACCTTGGATAGATTGATACAGAAGAATTCAGGCTAAGGTTCATTGTCAACCTTAGTACAAAAAATGCAAAGAGAATTAGGAAAAGTGGATTGGCTAAGGTAATTAGCTTCCCACCCACTCTTGTGGCTCTAGAGATGGTGATGGCTTGTAGAGAATCTTATCAATAGAATACTAGAAGAATTGTTGATCATGATGGAAAAGTATTGGTTGAACTATCTACCAAATCCATAGGGAAAACCTTCCACATCCCCACCTTTGATCCAAAGGAGGAAACCACAAAACAATATGCAAAAATCACTTGGAAGGTTGACCCTCTTAAATGTAAAAAATTGATTAATCAATATTGGTTGAAAGATAAGAGGGGCAGTGCGAATAAGGTACCTTAAGAGTTTTTTAGGAGTGATTTCCATGAGGACTACCATGATTTGGTAACCTTGCTAAGTAGGGTTATGGGCATCCTAACTATGACATACTTCCAAGACTAGATGTTCTATTTTATAGAAGAGATTAATTAGGGGGAAAATTAAGTTCCACTAGGAAAGAATGATCAACAACTTCTTGCATGAGTAGTTTGTAGCAATTAAGAAGACCTATGAAATTTACATGAATTCCTACTTACTCTATCTTCGAGCTAGTCCCTTTCCATATAGAGGTCTATTTATGGCATAGAGCCCAACACTGAGGAGAGAGCTAAAAATATATGATAGAAATCCACAACTCCAATACTAGAATTTTAAGGACTATTTCTAGGTAAATGGTGTCTTTATTGAGCACATCATCAAACTTCTCGAAGGATACTTCAAAAGGAGAGTCACACATAGTTCCCATGCATTCATCCACCAGTTCAAACTCTTGTTTATCTAGTTTCCCAAATTCACCTACATTTGAAATAAGGGCTTCTTTGAGAGGCCATATAAGCTACCCCAATATCCAAATGACTGTTTGATATTACTCAAATCTCTAGGTAGTTATAAGCCATTTAAGTAGCCCTTATCCTCTCACTTTCGGCCAAGGAATGTATTCAATTCCCACATCCTAGAGTGTGGAATATTCTAAGAAGGAGATCATAGAATATAACTTGGAATATGCCCACTTGCATAATGTTCAGGATTTCTAGGCCAACTACAAGGATGACAAGGAGGTGCACATGAGGCACTATATGCGCATGATGACATACTTTGTTAAAAAAATCAAATTGTTTCCAATGTTGGATCAAATTTTGGAAGATGAGAGCAATTTTATAGATCCAAGATTTGATGTCGTTGCCAACCTACCATTTCCCATAATTGACTAGGATGAGGAAGAGGTCAATGACCTTGAATTTCTAAAAAAACCAGTAGAGAACAAGACAATGTAGTGGATTGATGCACAAATCACACAACTGAAACTCCAAGGAGCTGCATTAACATATGGAGAGCTCTAAGATGAGCGCAAGAGAGAAACTGATAGTGGAATTTTGACTGAGGGGGCTCCAAAATCTCATCCAGCCAATAGATCAAGATAAAGCAAAGAGGTAGCAGAATGGAAACCAAAGCATAAAGTTTATTTAATGAATGCTTTAGAGATGAGCCCTAAAATAAATCAAAGAAATCAGAATGATTCTCAGAGATACCCACAATTCAAGAGGATCCACTGCACGAGGGAGAAGAAGAAGAGATAGAGCAACCAAGGTCTCCACCTACTACCTCTAATCTTTCTATCACCACCATTGCCACTGCTATCACTCCTCCATTAGCATCTCAAGAATTTCTTGCTTCCTCTCCACCCATGGTGGACATCTTGGTTGACCTTGCCTCCACCTCACCTACTACACCCATTATGGTGAGAGACTCCTCATCTGCCGCTACTTCCCCACCCTCATCCTCCTAGATGTCTCCATCTACTATAGTCCCTTTAGCCTCCATGATGATAATTCCTACCCTCACTCTCCCGTAAGTTTTTTCTCGACATATGCAAAACATACCTATGGAGCTCTCTAGCATATTGATGAAGCCTGTCATATAGGCTACTCTAGGTCAAGTTGTTGTTGGTCTCCCTTTACCCCCACTAATAGAACCACCCAAAATGGAGACAACCATGAAAATATAAGAAGAATTGAAGAGGCAACAAAGGGAGGCATCCAAGGGAGGAGATGGTGAATATGAGGATCCATTCAAGGATGAATACCATGAGAACCCTCAGTATCAACACTTGGTCATTGATGAGATAGTACATGAAGAAGAAGGGCTGCCATCCTTTGAGGAATATGTCGAATAACTTGGTGCCAAACACATACTAGAAGCTTCTGACGAAGAACTAGAGGAGGAGTTGTCCAAACAACTCAAGGATGTTGGAGAGGAAGTTGAGGGGTAGTCTATAGAGGAAAAGCAAGATACAAATAAAGAAATGAAGGTATCTATAGAGCCTCCAACTAAGAAACAAGAAAATAGCCCCGACCATGATGAAGAAATTCCTCCCATAGGGGAAGAAGAAGAAAGGAAAGAGGATAAAGCTAAAGAAGAAGACAAGCTTGAAGAAGAGGTTGAAATGAGAAAGATCCCTAAACTAGAATGCCATGAATAAATTGGGAAAGAAGAAGAATGAGAACCTGAAGGGGAAGATAGCCCTAAGGAAAATATAGCTACTACTAGGTTGCCCGAAGTAAGAACCATATTCATCCCTAGCTCGGATGAAGAAGAACAAGAAGAAGATAAAATAGAGTAGGAACTATAGGCCATGATGAAAGTGAGATCCAAGATATTCAAAGAGAAGAAAGTGATCACGAACCACTGAAGGAAGGATCCCAAATGTTCGAATGGCTAGAGAAGAATCTATATAAAAAGACCCCCATCCTCATGGATCCCAAAGAAAGGCTAGAGGCTATCCTCACATGAAGTCAAATAGGAGCAAAGAAGGAGAAGAAACCAATAATTCAATCACATATCATGATGGATGTATCAGGATCAAGGAAAGTTCAAATTGCTACTCCTATAATGGATAAAGGAGAGGGAGTTGGTTATATAGTATCTCCACCATTGACTTGGGCATAGCCACAAGGGAGAAAAAGATCAATCACCTCTAGGGATTTGTCACCACCATCATGCACTAGATGAAGAAGGACAAACCTTCTAAGGAGGAATTGAAGGCACAAGTGGTAGATCTCATTGCCTATATTCAACAATGGTATTTTGTTGAGGAAATACCACCAACATTGTTAGCCACTCCCCTATTGTTTTCCAAGGATCACATTAACAAATTAGAGAGGAGAGAGAACAGAGTAAGGGCACCAAAGATTGGTTCTGACGAGTACTTTACAATGGTGATATTTGTATTGGCCATACCATCATAATAGCCAATAAGTTCTGGGTCTAAAAATAGCTTGAAGGCACAAAGAAGTTTTGTATTGACTTCTTAGAACTATATAGGATCACATACCCTAAACTCAACGCTATCATCAAGATTCCCAAGAGAACTTTGGAAAACGGGTTGGCCCTGGAAAAAGATGACCCTTGGCTTGTTGAGACGTGGAAAATAGGCCTTGATCATAGAAGAGAAGTCTTGGAGCAAGTACTCCATGAAGCAGAGGTTGACCTAGATTGGGTTAAGGAACATCGGGTAGCCTTGAAGAGTATTTGAAGCTCATGACAAACTAGGACATTCCCACCTTTGAGCTAGATCTTGAAAAGATAAGACCATATTTCCATAAGAAGATGGAGAATGGAGCCACAAATACACTAACAACATGTTTTATGGATTTTTTTGCTTGAGCCTTCACCCAATCAAAGAAAGTAATCAAGAATATGTCAAAGTGTAACAAGTATTGGGAGCTAATTACTAGAAGATCCAAAAATTTGAACTTCCAAGTGCTCCAGTCTGACATAATGGAATGGAATAAACTTCAGGCATTGATCAGAAAATTTGTGGGGTACACCATTGTTAAAAAAAATGAAGGAGAGCCAGTCATTGATGATGAGTTCCTCATTGTGTAGCTATAGCAAAGGAAATTAGCTAGAGGAAAAAAGTGTTACAATACCAAGCACTACAGGAAAAAATAGGCTAGAAGACAAGAATGTAAATTTAAATTGTAAAATATTGAGGGATAGGTGAAACTCTAATTTGTAGTGAATCTTGGCCACAAAATGAGATTAAATCTTGACCATTCATTTTTCTTTTTGGAAACTATAAATAGGGGGAATCCTCTCCTTTTCAAGAGAGATTTGAGTTGTGGTAAAGACATGCTACTAAAATTCTAATAGAAATTCATTTATTTTGGGTGGATTCTTGAATTTCATTCATGTTTCTTTATTCTTCTCCTCATATTTAATAGATTTGAGTAGATTTACTTTGTTTTTCTATGTGTTTAGCATGATTTAATAGATTAGTAAATGTTGTTCATTGATGCTAAATAATTCTATTGTGTTGATGCCCTTCCTTGTTTATGCTTTTTATTGTCTATTGATGATAAATAGTAGTGTAAAGATAGTCTAAACATAAATTGATTATTGCACTTAAATTCTATCTTTTATTCATCCTTTATGGTGAATAAATGATTGAAAATATGTAGACCTTAGAAGATTGCACTAGTTTCATGATACTGTTGGTTGATTTGGTTAAGTGGAACTTAGTTTTAGGAAGGCTATCTTCTATAGCATCCTCCATTATCATTGTTCATTGGAAGTTTCAGGTCTAGGAACCTCTTCTTTCCCCTAGGTATGTGTAGGATCATGATGAGAAAAAAAGTGGTGATATGATGGGTATGTGTAGGGTATGTGGTTGATGACATTTTTTCCCCCAAAATTGATGAAATGAAAAGGGTTTTTATAGGAGGTTCTCAACTTTCCAAATATAAATTATGCTTTACTTTGAATTTAACAAATTATTATTATTCATTTTCTATTTGAATTACAGCTAAAGTCCTAATTGATAGGCTAATTGAAAAACATCTATAGCTTTCAAATGGTATCACACTTTTTGAATCTGAAACATGCATCACATTCTATGCTTCACATACTATAGGATTAAAAAAATAAAAATTGAATTTCATGAAGTTTTTACAAAGTTAAGGTGGTCAGACATACGAGTTTTTATATTCTTTAAAAATTGCAATAAAAAAATCATAATTAATTATTAACTTGGAAAAAAATTACAAACAATATGCATCGCAATGGGACATGAGCCCTCTACTTATATCTAAAATCTTGTAAGAAAATATTATCATTTTATTATGGTTAGGGTGGTCAGACAGACATCTACTTCTTATTTTTTCCCTGAAATTTAAGTACTATTGCATTAAAATTTCAAATATTCACCAAATAGATTTAAAAAAAAAAAACACATAGTATTTTAGAAACTACATTAAATTTTCTATAGATTCTATTCTTACATATTTTTGAAATAATATAGATAAGTTATTAAAAAAATTTATATCAAGTTATCTAACTCTGATTTTTCTAATTTTTTTGCCACTTAAGGGCCTATTTTTTCCATTATGATACTACACATATCCCCTACCCTTTTGACTTTTCTTTGAAATAGTAATTTGGGAAAAGTTCTAGCATAATTGTAAATCCAAATCTAATGCTAAAAGTGGAGTATTAGACTATTGTTTTGAACTTGCAGCAATCATGCAACTCCAATACCTTAGGAACTCCATTTAAAGAACCGTTTCCCTCCAACTTAACATACATAAGGCTACCCTCTGATTACCAGCGAATCACATGAACCAACTAAATTATTCCAAGCATTTTCATGACCTAACACCCAAGAGACCTTGGAGTAGTAATTTGCAACTTGTTTGTAGATTTCTACCTTTCAAGAGATGTAGCATAGTTGTGTGTTGCTTGTGTTGAGAAGGTGAAAAAACAACCATCAATAGGAAAATTTTATGCTGAAAATGAGAGAAATACCCTGTTTAATACTAAGACCCAAAAAGTTGGGATGCTTAACATGGTGGAGCAATTGAAGAAGGTGCCTACCAATGTATCATTGTGGGATGTCATATCAATTTCCAAACAAAAAATTCTACTTCAAGAAGCATTAAATGAAGAAGAAGAAAGCCCATAGGCGAATACAACTTAGCCATGTAATCAAAGTGGAGACAAAAAAATTGTGTTGCCCCCTTAGGCTCTGAAAGCAACAACTTATGCAAATGATGTAGGAAACACAAAAGAGAAATAGGTAAGCAGAAGAAAAAAATGCACCTTTTTTTTTAACACTTATAATGGGAGACAAACTATTGCATAATAATATGATCAATTCAAGGGCTAGTAGAACTGTTATGCCAAAATAAGTGGTGGATGCTTTGAAACTTAAGCATGAGCCCCTTGAAAAAGGAATCATGCAACTATATGGGAAGAAGGTTCCAACCATTGCTCGGATAAAAGATCTATCTCCAATCCTTTTATCCTACCCAAGCAAAATAATCATGTAAGAAGTACTTTTGATAGACATTCCTCCAGTCTTCAGATTGTTTCTTTCAAGAGCTTTCACTGCAAAGATCAGCGGATACTTGGCACTTGACTGGTCCCACCTAATATTGAGAATAAAAATTACATGGAAAAGATGAAGATCCTGTCTAAATCCTTGAATCTCAAACATATTGCAGATGCCACAAATCGATGCTTTGGGGATTCACATACCTCTATCTCTCAACAAGAGAGATATTGTGTATAAATTCTAGAAGACAAAGAAGATACAAGTGAGCAGAATCTTGAGGAAGAAGTGATACTCAACCAAATTCATTAATTTTGATCCATTTGGAAACTTCCATGAAACATGGCTAGGAACCTATGTAATTTTTGATGGTGATTAAGTCTCTCTGAAACTAATGAAGGATCAGGATGAATCTGATGATCCAGATGATAATCATTTATGGACCTTATATTTTGATGGTGTCAAATGCAAATTTAGTTTTGGAGCGAGTGTTTGATTAGTGTCTCCAAAAGGATTGGAGACCCGTAGGGTCTACCATTTTTAGTTCTCATGCTCCAACGATGATGTCGAATATGAAGCCTTGGTTCACAAGTTGATTCTAGTAGAGTAGATAAGCATTAGGAGGATATAAGCTTTTGGATATTTAGAACTAGTGGTAAGCCATATTTATGGACAAGCAACTGCAAAGAATACAAGGATGAGATCTTACACACATAGGGTGTGGGATCTCATTGAGAGTTTCGAATATTTTAACATAGAAGTGATTCCCTAATTACAAAATAGTATTTCTATTTGGATGACTCATGTTAGTCCACAATTTGAACTAGTTTCCAACCTGACAAAGTAGAGCAGGGTGCAAGTCATTGTTTGACCCTCAATTTTTGACAATCATCAAAATTGGCAAGTTTTGGGTGGCGACATTCAAATTGTTTCTTTTATACAAAATTCAAGGAAAACTTCCAACTATTCACCACCAAGGATGGATCTACCCAAAGATACAAGGAGTGGAAATCAAATATGTTCTACAAATTCAAGGGATTACAAAGAATTTGACATCAGAAGTGATAGAAAATTGAAAGTTAGAAGGGAAGTCCTTCACGAGGATAGGAGAAGGCTAAATGATCTATGCTTCAGGTATGACCTTAGAGGGTATGACTTGGGAATAATTCAATGTACCATTGACTTGGAGAAAGTATCCAAGCCCATCCAACAAAAAAAAAGTTTAGTCAACCTGAAGGTTGAAGCCTTGATGGCGTAGGAGCTCACCAAGTGGGTCAAATCAAAGATCTTATGCCCTATCAAATATTCCACTAGGGTGTCAAATCTAGTCCTAGTTTTGAAAAGGAATGATGATATCTAACTTTGTGTCAATTTTTGGGACTTAAAAAGGACATCACTAAAAGACCATTACCCCTTTCCACTGATGGAGCAGATTTTACAGATTGTAACTAGATCATGTGTTCTCCTTGTTAGATGGTTTCTCAAGATGCAATCAAGTCTATGTGAAGCAATTTGACCAACATGGGACAACGTTTACCACTAAGTGGGGAGTTTTTTCATATCCAAAGATGTCATTTGGACTCTGCAATAGTGGTGCAAATTTTCAATGGGAAATGAGCATTGCTTTAGAAGGATTGATCAACCAAATTATCCTCATAGATCTATGTGACCTAATAGTCATTTCTAGATCAAAAGATTATCATTTTGATCATCTAGAAAAGGTTTTCCAAAAATACCAGTAGTTTAGGATTTCTTTAAATCCCAAAAAATGTGTCTTTGGAGTGCCTTAAGGTAAGTTACTTGGATTTGTATTATCAAAGGAGGGAATAGCAATAGATCCTGAAAGGGTCAAAATGACAAAGGGGTTGTGACCTTTTCTGGGGAAGATTAATTTTTTCAGTAGATTCATATTAGATTTCACAAGCATTGCATAACTAATCACCTTGATGCTTAAGGAGAACCACCTTCCAAGTGGATTTCTAAGGGCACAAAAGGTTTTGAGCAACTTAAGACAACCCTCTCTGAAGCTCTAGCACTGGTTAGCCCAAAAAATTTCAAAGGATTTCTACTCTATGTGTATAGTGGCTGACATAATATATATTTTGTGCTCACTCAAAAGTGTGAGGAAGATAACAAAAAGCATCCTATTGTATTCCATTCAAGGACCCTAAAAGGCTTCAAAGCCAATCTGTGAGAATACATCATAGAAGGGAAAATTGTCAATTTCCTTAAAGAGATAGTGTACAAATTTGGTCTACCCAAGACCATCATATCCAAAAATACCCAAGCTTTTATTGGGTAAAGGATGTCATATTTTTCTATTAGACATGGGATTTTCCTTCAAAATTCAAATTACTACCCACAAGGGAATAGTTTACCAAAGTCCACCAACAAAAACCTAATTAGGTTAATCAAATGCATTAGGTCAAAATGACAAAGAGATTGGCACAAGTATTTATGAGACACTCTATGGGTGGACTAAATTACCCCTAAGTGGATTATGAAAACCTCCCCTTATGAGTTGGTGTATGGAAAAGAGGTAGTGATGCCCATTTCCATAGAAATTTCTACTTTAGAACTATTGAAAGCCCTTGAATTTGAAGAAGGTGGTCAAATGGAAGTAAGATTGGAAAAACTCCTTAAATTGGAGGAAGAAAGAGAGAAGGCTCATGGATCCATGATCAATCACTAATAAATAGTCAGGTGATGGTTTGACAAAAAAACTTCTAACCCACAATTCAAAGAAGGGAGCTTAGTGCTAAAGTATGATGAACGTACTACAAAACTAGGGCAACACATGAAATTTGAAGCACTATGGAAAGGAACTTTCTAAATTAGTGCATGCAAAGAAAAGAATGCATATGAGCTTGAAGATATGGAAAGAAACACTTTAGATATAATAGTGAACTATATTTATCTAAATATTTTCCATTAAAATGTATAGTTCTTTAAAAAATTTAACAGTTATGTACCATATGTAAAAAAATTTATAAATATTTCAAAATTTTGAGAATAGTCCAACCAAAGAAGAACACTAAAGAAAGAGAAAGCTATATTATATTATATTCATTGAGAATTTAGAATACAATGCACAACCCAAGGCTCAAGTTTGAACATGAAGCTCTCTCGAGCAAAACCCAAAAGAAGTAGCAAGTAAAAAGAAGTAAAAGGGAGGAAATGAGAAAAAAATAGTAAAGTTAAGCCTCTAGCCATTGTAATCAAAGGAAAGGGCTCATCATTGAGTTATTTTTCTTCTTTGATGTTTTTATTTGTCAAGGTGCAAAAGTGGGGTGGACACATAAGACAAGCATGCCACATAGTGTAAACCTAGATTCTACTCACCAAAAATCTACACCAAAAAGTTGAAGTGCTTCCTCTAGGCAACCCCTGGAACCCATTCCATGTCGTACTCCTACAACAAAAATGGCCACTAGCTGAGAGGAGCAATGGTGTGTCTCAACATCCATGGTGTGTAAATTAGAGAGGAAGGGAAACTAAGGTACATCTATACTAAATTACATGTGCCTACAAAGGTCCATAGTGCTCAAAATATCAATGCTAGGGATGACCACTCACACTATCTTGCCAAAACCTTCCATCAATGAAGTGTCAAACATCTTCTGGAAAATTTCAATTATCATAGGCTTGGACACATTTAGGTCTAGTAGTGAGGCCACAAAGTGGGAAAGCACATTGCATTTACTATAAAGTTGGTTCTCGTTGGTAATGAAGCATGCACTGACTACCCACTTGAATGCTACCATGATGATGTGGTCACATTTCTTCACCAGGCGCTTGATTCGATCACTAGTAACCTCTCTTGTGAAGTAGTGTTGCAAGCTCCATGGAAGGAGCTAAATAGGGGTACCTAAGCCAACAAACACTTTGATAAAGTAGAAAATTATGGTAGAATGGAATAAGCGGAAGCCTAGCTAACTTTAGAGACTATATGTTTGAATGGATGTTGCAAATGGTGGCATAGCTATATATAGAAAAGGTGATTTGGTGAACTCAACCAATGGAATGTCTATTTTTGGCCATACAACATTGGAAATTTTTAAGACAAAATGGAGTAAGGTAGATAAATCATACAGAGGATCTGATGGAATTCCTTGAGAAATAAATTTTGGCATTGGGAGTGAATGATCTCATACACCAATTTTTTTCATGTGTCCTTCACCATCATTAGCACCGACCAACTTGCTAATGAGAAAAGTCATGGATTAATGTGCTAAAACTCTGAAAAATTAATGGGAATATATTTTCAAGAGTACCTTGTATCACCTCAGCATGTTTCATATGACCAAAAGGATGATTTTCGATGCAATAAGTTCATTTGTGAAAAGGAAACAAAAAGAATGTACTAATTTCATGCTTACAAAATTCTTGACATTCCCAAGTGACACAGATCTTATGTTCACACATATTTCCCGAGTGGCAACATTTAATGGACCAATGATAATGGTGTAGTCTTAACTATGTGCACGAGTAAGAGAATTAATTGCATTCAAAAGTAGATTTATCTAAATAAGAAAATGGTAAGTGGCCATTATCACTTGAGAAGCTCTCTACAAATTTCTCATATAGACTAAGTAGAAGCATCTACCTTTGGCATGCTACGCCCTTAATATTATTGTACATCGGGTTATGAATAGTCGGCTTGTGGCTATCTTAACTCTCTATTAAGTCATATTATCATTATTATATTGTTAATTAGTTGTTTAGGTCGGCCTAAGTCTTATATAGGTGTGTCTAAGTCGGCCTAGGTGATATCCTTGGCATAAATAGGTATATATAGGAGGTTGTGAGTCTTATTTCATCATCAAGTGAAGTGTGTTCTCATTAGAGATATTTGGAGGTTTTCCCCCTCGAAGTGGCTTGTTATTCTCAGTTATTATCAAGTATTTTCAGCATATTTCATATCATATTCTTCCATTGTGCAAGTTATTTCATAACAAGTGGTATCAGAGCATGATCTTGGCACCATAGAGGGAAGGTTTTTCTCAATTTTGGAGGCGATTTTGGGAAGAGCATATCTTTCAGAATTTGTCGAATTTTTTTCTAATTTTTAAAGGGTTTTTGAAGAACATATTGGAGAAGCTGCAGTCCAGATTTTAGAAGAATTGGAGCAGAATTAAGCGAATTATTGCAGAATTAGGGTTTCTACACTATTTTTTTGGAATCTACATATCTCGCACATCTTGTTGAATTGGCATCTAATTTTTATTGGGTTTTTGAAGATATACTAAAGGAGATTACAGTAAAAATTTGAGAGAATTTAAGTTTCATTTGTGTGATTTATTTCAACATTAGTGGTTTCCATCATGACGGGGCCTGCAACAAGGGGTAAAAAGAATGTTGTCACTCCGGGGAAGACTCCTGATAAGGATGGTGAAACAATCGAGGATATTACTCATAATGAAGAAATAAATAAGGTCAAGGAAGAAATTTCCTCAATTAACAATAAGGTCAAGGAAGAAATTTCCTCAATTAAGATGGATATGTGTGACCTACGAGGAGATATGTCGGACATGCGAAACATGTTAAGCACCTACATAGCAGAATCAAGAAAGGAGTTCTCAAGTGACCAAGGTGAGAATTCTAGGTCAGCCACTACTAACACAAGCTTTAGTACTCCTATTGGATCTAGGAATTTATTTCCCAAGGTGGATATGCGCAAGTTTGATGGTAAGGATCCTCTAACATGGATAAACCAAATGGAGAATTTTTTTGAAGTACACCAAATCCCAAATGGACAAAAGGTCACGATGGCTTCCTTATATTTAGAACCAGATCAATTCATTTGGTATCGTTGGCTTTGCACTCATCGAGGTAAAAAGGGGCTCACCGTCTCATGGTCAATTTTACAGAGGAACTCCAAGCACAATATAGCAATAGCGTCCTGACAACTTCTTTGCCCTAGCTAAACTTCAACAAAGCAGGATGGTTAAGGATTATATTCAGCAATTCCAAAATCTATCCTTAAGGGTGGATTCAATTACGGAGGAAAACTTGAATGATTTATTCTTGGGTGGTCTCAAGGATCACATTCAACATGAGGTACGCATGTTTAGACCTAGTTCCATAAATGAGTCTTTTATCTTAGCACGCAGGGTAGAGGAGAAATATTTGATTCCTAAGAAGCAAGGGGCTAATGTGACAAGAGAGAAAGGATATTCAACACAACCTACTAAGTTGACTCCACAACAAATTGAGGAGAAAAGAGTAAAAGGCTTGTGTTTCAATTGTGATAGCAAATCAGTCGAGGACATAAATGTAGTGAAAAGAAGTTGTTTTATATTGAAGGTCCCAATGAGGAAGAAGAGGAGGAACCCATACTAGAAGATGAAAGGGAGTCAAATGAGGAATCACATGATTCTCAACCAATCATTTCTTGTCATGCACTCTCAGGTTTTAGTGCTCCACAAACTCTCAAGGTGGTGGGGTTCCTAAAAAGCAGAATATGATGTTGATCGATTTCAGGTAGTACTCATAATTTCATCAACAAAAAGTTAGCTACTCGTCTAAATTGTTTCATATATCCAACTCCAGAGTTTCAAGTTTTGATTGCAGATGGTGGTACAATTAGTTGTTCAGGGAAGTGTCATAGCATTAAATTATCCATGGGAGATTATCAACTTGATACCCCAATGTATGCGATATCCATGGGTGCAGCAGATATTGTTTTGGGAGTACAATGGCTTACTACATTAGGAACAATTGAGATGAACTTCCAAGAACTATTCATGAGATTTCAATCAGAAGGAAGGCTAGTAGAGCTAAGGGGGTTGAAGGAAAAATCTCCACAAATGGTAAGCTCTCATCAAATGCAAAAGTTGCTTAAGAAAGGAGTGGATGGATTTGTGGCCCAACTATGTTCATTAGAAGTCTCTCAATCTATTACTCCTACTCATCTAGATTTGCAAGCTATAATTGATCGTCACTCAGTTGTTCTTGGAGATATGCCTAAAGGACTTCCTCTTAAGAGGGATCATGATCATGCCATACAATTAGTCCAGGGAGCCAGCCACCGAACATCGGCCTTACAGGTATCCACACATACAAAAGAGTGAGATAGAAAAAATGTTGAAGAGATGCTAGAGGGGAATCATTAGGCATAGCCAAAGTGCTTACTCCTCGCCGATGGTGATGGTACATAAGAAGGATGATACTTGGGCATGTGTCAGATTATAGAGTGCTCAACATGTACACCATTAAAGATAAGTTTCCAATTCTAGTCATTGATGATTTGCTAGATGAATTAAATGGAGCTATGTTTTTTACCAAGTTAGATCTTAGATCTGGTTATCACCAAATTCAGATTAAGGAGGAAGATATTTGTAAGACAGCATTTAGGACTCATGAGGGTCATTATGAATTTTTGGTGATGCCATTTGGTCTTACCAATGCACCATCTACATTCCAAAGTTTGATGAATTCCATTTTTAAGAAGTTCTTGAGAAAGTTTGTATTAGTATTCTTTGATGATATATTGATTTACACAAGACTTGGGAAGAACATTTGCAACATGTGGACCAAGCATTACAAATACTTGAAGATCATAAACTCTATGCTAAGCCATCCAAGTGTGCTTTTGGTCTTACAGAGGTGGAGTATTTGGGACACATAGTTTCACATGAAGGAGTAAAGGTGGACCCTAACAAAATTAAGGCTATCATGGAATGGCCTATTCCAAAACCATTAAGAAATGAGAGGATTCTTGGGATTGACAGGGTACTATAGAAGATTTGTGAAGAATTATGGTAGTATAGCAGCACCTCTCACCACTCTATTGAAGAAGGATTCTTTTCATTGGAATGAGTCTGCCAATATAGCATTTGAGAGATTGAAGGAGGCTATGTGTTCAACTCCGGTACTTTCCACTCCTGACTTCACCAAGGAATTCATTGTGGAATGTGATGCTTCTGGAAATGGGATAGGAGCAGTGCTTATGCAAGAAGGTCGACCAATTGCTTTTGAGAGTCGTCAATTAAAAGGTAAGAATCTACTAAAACCTATTTATGAGAAGGAAATGCTAGCAATACTCCATGCAGTGAAACAATGGGCCTTATCTATTGGGTAGACATTTCAAGGTTAAGATAGATCATGATAGCCTAAAATATTTTTTGGAACAATGACTATCTTCTGAAGAGCAACAAAAATGGGTCACTAAGATGTTAGGATATGACTTTGAGATTGTATATAAGAAAGGGAAAGAAAATATTGTCGCAGATGCACTGTCAAGGAAGGATGAGAAAGATGAAGCCTTATTGTGTGCCCTTTCAATATTACAAGCAAATTGGGTGGAGGAAGCCAAAGTAGAGTGGCAAAATGATGTTGCGACTAGTAATCTCATCGAGCAATTAAAAAGTGATCCTAGTAGTTCAGATAAGTTTTGTTGGAAGGGAGATACTCTTTGGTATAAAGAGCGTTTGTATCTCTGCAAGAATTCCAACCTTAAAATCAAGATTCTCACAGAGTTGCATGAGTCTCCAGTGGGTGGTCATTCAGGATTTTTGAAGACATATCATTGAGTCAAGCAAGATTTCTTTTGGGAAGGGCTAAAGGGTGATGTTCAAAATTTGTGGCTGAATGTTTGGTGTGTCAAAAGGCATAAAGGGGAGACAATTAAGGCACCAGGTCTCTTGCAACCCTTATCTATTCCTAGCCAGTTGGGAAGAGATATCCATGGACTTCATCACAGGGCTTCCCAAATCTAAAGGTCATAATGTCATCATGGTGGTGGTTGATAGGCTCACTAAATATGCACATTTCATTGCATTAGCACATCCTTTTACAGCAAGTGCAGTGGCTAGAGCTTTTTTGGAGAATATCCAAAAGCTACATGGTACACCTAAAGTTATTGTTAGTGATCGTGATCCTATCTTCACTAGTCACTTTTGGAAAGATTTATTCTCATGTTTGGGTACTCAATTGGCTCTTAGCTCTTCATACCACCCTCAATCAGATGGGCAAACGAGGTTGTTAATAAGTGTTTGGAAGGATATCTACGTTGTTTCACTTCAGAGAAACAGTCCCAGTGGGTAGATTGGCTACCACTTGTGGAATGGTGGTATAACACTTCTTTTCATAGCTCATCAAAAATGTCTCCATTTTTGGAACTTTATGGATATCATCCTCCTTCCATCACATCATCAATTAAGGTGTCCCCAAGAGTTCAGGCAGTAGAAGACCACTTGCTTCATCAACAACAAGTACTTTCAGGACTCAAGGAGAATTTAGCCATGGCACAAAATCGAATGAAACAACAGGCAGACCAACATCGTAGTGAAAGAAGTTTTGAAGTTGGGGATTGGGTCTTCTTGCGACTGCAGCCTTATAAGCAAATCTCACTAAAGCAGCAAAGAAAGAATAATAAGTTGTCACCAAAGTATTATGGTCCATACCAAATCATGCAGAAGATCGGTAGTGTTGCCTACAAGCTTGAGTTGCCACCTACAACAAAGATACATCCAGTTTTTCATGTTTCCTGTTTGAAGAAGGTAATTGGGCATAATATTCCCACTCAAACAACACTTCCTGAGCTGGATGAAGAAGGGAGAATCATTTTGGAACCAGAGTGCATTCGTCAAACACGCACAAAGAAGCTGAGGAATAGAACTATCACTAAGTATCTCATCCAATGGAAGAATTTACCAGTTGAAGATGCCACATGGGAAGATGGGGAGTTCATTCAAAAGTTTCCAAACTTGATTAGCATTGAGGACAATGCTTCTTTGAAGAAGGGGGGCATGCTACGCCCTTAATATTATTGTACATCGGGTTATGAATAGTCAGCTTGTGGCTATCTTAACTCTCTATTAAGTCATATTATCATTAGTATATTGTTATTTAGTTGTTTAGGTCGGCCTAAGTCTTATATAGGTGTGTCTAAGTCGGCCTAGGTGATATCCTTGGCATAAATAGGTATATATAGGAGGTTGTGAGTCTTATTTCATCATCAAGTTGTGAAGTGTGTTCTCATTAGAGATATTTGGAGGTTTTCCCCCTCGAAGTGGCTTGTTATTCTTAGTTATTATCAAGTATTTTCAGCATATTTCATATCATATTCTTCCATTGTGCAAGTTATTTCATAACAGAAAAGGAAACAAAAAGAATGTACTAATTTCATGCTTACGAAATTCTTGACATTCCCAAGTGACACAGATCTTATGTTCACACATATTTCCCTAGTGGCAACATTTAATGGACCAATGATAATGGTGTAGTCTTAACTATGTGCACGAGTAAGAGAATTAATTGCATTCAAAAGTAGATTTATCTAAATAAGAAAATGGTAAGTGGCCATTATCACTTGAGAAGATCTCTACAAATTTCTCATATAGACTAAGTAGAAGCATCTACCTTTGGCAAGAAAGTTGTAATTTCAAATAAATTATCTAGCTACATCAGTGTTTTTGGGCACTGCTCATTCGCCAATGCCCCAATGTAGAAGAACGACCATTTGAGAGTTTTAGGAAGGTCCAACCTAATAAAAACATCCAAAGAGAGGTGGTGTAAGAAATCACCAACAATTTTTTCAACCCTCAATTATTGGGAAACTATAAATATCTTAGGGAAGGTGCATTTTAGAGGATGTTGGAGCATCAACTATTAGAGGGTTTTGCATTTCAGCTCTGGAATAGTGGTCTACCATACTTTATATTTCATGTTGTGCATTCATGCCTAGATTTGGTGGACGCATGTGCAAAAAGGTTTAGCAAAATGTAGAGGCCATTAAGAGTCATGGGGTCAATATTACCATTTCTACCAAAGCCATACGAGATATGTTGTGTATCCCTACAAGCTGGGGTGCCAATATTTTTTATGAAGAGTAGATGGATTCCCTAGGAGAAGAAATGTTTAGGAAAATAAATTTCTACAGGGATGATACAAATGAAATGCCACAATGAGGGAAGATTCGCTAGCCTCTTTCATGCAAGAAATTTAAGAAGGATGCACAGTTTGTGTTCTCAATGTTAGCCTAGGTTTTTGGCCTCGATGATGATGAAGAGGTAAATCCTTTCTAGATTGGCCTAGAAATAGTTCTCAAAAGGGAAAGGAGCTAGATATACTATCAATTCACTAAAGTAATAGCTAGGAACATCAAGGAACAACTAAAGAATTATAGTGTTGAGTCTAAATTTAGGTATTCTTCTATCTTGGTTCATTTTCTTTTACATCAAAATTTTGAATGGTTGGAGAGGAATATACTAGTGTCTAGGCTAGATGAAAGCATCTATATCCAACCAATTTTTGTATGGACCCTCATCCTTTCAAGGATAGGAGATTATTATCAGTTTGTAGACAATTTTCTTAGGTTGGTACTCTAGGATTTATTACCTCACCCCATTGGCTATTTCTCTCAAGAGGTTATAGAATGGATAGAGGATCCACCTATCCCATTGGATTATTTCCTAGATGAGGAATTCACATTTATCAGATTTCATTGCTTTACTAGGGAGGTTTTCTAACTACCCAGATTTGTGACAGACAAGGTCTTTCTATTGGAGGAATGCTGCTAAGTAACTGTCATCAATAGAATTTATCATGTTACTAGAAGGAACAAAAAAAATCTTTATGATCTTCCTCTCATGATTGCTAAGAGTCAAATAATATTGACTAAGCAAAAGGCTAAGGATGAGATCACAAATTTATTGGTGGCATTGGGTTTGGTCCTCATTTGTGAAAAGTGGAATTAGAACCCAAATGAGATTTTTAGTTTAAGATATGAGGTTAGAGAATATTCCCAAAGAAGAAACCTAGGTCGAGATAACATAGAGGTATACATTGACCTAATTTGCACTCCTGAAGACCAGCCAAAATGGTTAAGTTTCTATGAGCTGTAGGTAGATTATCAAAAGAATCTCTCAATGGGAATGTCTCTAAATATGCAGTTGAAGAAAAGAGGCCAGTCAGAAGAAAAGAAGTCAAATTTCTAGAGCTTCTGACAAGAGCTACATTGCCTCAACCTCCTACTTGGACAATTCTCCCAAGATGATGAATTGAAGGGCTTATATGACAAGGAGGCTAATTCTAACAATAGAAATCTCAAGACGAGCCATTAAATTGATGAGAAATGAGTTCCACATCATGCTTCTAGGTTTTAGGAATCTGATAGCCAGAGAGACTTGAGGCAAAGGGTTTGACAAGCTCTGTCTACCTCTAACACCCAAAGTAAAGGAAAAAGGGCCCAACAGTCTCCAAGGGGATCCTCAATAGTCATTGAAGGTCAAGTTTCAGAGGACTCTATAGCTAGAGGATCAGAACATGCTAGTTCTTGTCATATGAAACAAAGAAGGATCCAATATCTGGGTGCTCCTAATGTACTAGTTCGACAAGAAACAGAAATGGAGTTCATCCTGCAAAATGTTTCATCCACTATAGCTCAAGTTTCACTCCCCCTCTTCCTATTTCTACATCTTTGGTTAATCCCTTGCCTCCTCCCATGGAAGGGAATCCTCCATCCTCAGCTCCCAAATTGGTAATTTAGAATGCACCCACTACCATTTTCAATGAACCTATTGAAACCATCTAGTGCAACAAAGGAGCATCATCCACCACAACCGTTGTTGTTCCATTGAACACCTTTTCAAAGGACCTTATTAGAACGGCTAAAAAATCTACTTTTCCTATTACTCCTAGTCCATCTACTTCTAGGAAGGCACATCTCCATCATCCTATTTTTGTATTTACCCCTACTAGTTTTTCCTTTGCTAAATTTGGTGTTCCACCCTTTTCCATGATCACACTACCTTTTGCATCCCCCCATGCTCACACATCTACAATTTCCCCTACCATCACTTTTTTCAAGCTGGCCCCTGGTGCTTCTATTTTAACATAGAGTGTTAATGTCTCTCAAACTCTTCAAGGCCATTTTGATGCTACCAAATAGGCCCAAAAGGATAAGAAGTAGAAAATATTGTCAAATTTTTTTGAGAAGCTTTCTACAAAGAAGATTGAAGCCCATTTCAATGAAGAGTGAAACTCTCTACTTATTATGACATTCATGTCATGGGCCTAGACTTGAATGAAACTTTCTGCATGATAAAGTGGTCCTAGTCAAAGCCACACAAAAGGTAGTATATGTTGACTATGGGAGGCTAGATAGGAAATTAAAGAAGCATAAGTTGAGTTGGAAAATACAAAGAAAATACTAAGTAGACTAAAAAATGAGGTCTGAGCTAGAGAAGCTAAAATGACCCATGTAAGGAAAATTCAAGGCTAGCAAGGAGACGCGTCTAGGTTGCTTGTAGATGTTCAAAGTGAAAAGCTTTAGCTTTTCACTAAAATTGAAAATTTAAGAAGATTGTTAAATGATGCTCAATCCTAACATTTTGATGATCTTCAGAGGATCTAGGTAGAAGCAAAAGAGTCAAGGAAAGAAGTCAGGAGACTGAGTTCTAAATTGGAAAATGAACTTTGGGGGAAATGTTAAATGGAAGAAAACACAAGGGAAAGAGAGGCTTGATTTAACCAAGAGTTGACTTTTGTAAGAGGATATAGACCCCTCCCTATAATGAAGAGGCTAATAGATATGAATTGGGAGTGGATCACAACTAGTATTGTTGTTCTGGTACTTTCCTTACAATTTCTAAGGGATGTTTGGGAACTGAATGCCAAGGTTGGTCTGATGGCTAATCACTTTACAAAAAATTGTTTAGCCCATGTGGTAGATTCCTAAAGTTTCATCTCCAAATGGTGCATTTCCATTGACAAGGTCCTTCAAAGAGTGGGGATTCCTAATCTACAAATCGCCTCTATAAAAGCCAATGAGATTATCAACTATCAGAATGTTGTGGAAAAATGTAAATATTGTTAGATAGTTTTGAATAAGTTGGTAATAGAGTTCAAGAAGGACTTTTGCATCTTGGTTAGTTTTGGGTTGCCTCCTCTTCATTCACCAGATGAAGATGCACTAACAATGGAGTAGGTCAATGATGCAATCCAACACAAGATCCATACCTCAATAGAACTTCCAAGTTCAAGTGACATGCCCACATTTGATGATGTTGAGCATGAGATCTATTCTCTTTCTTGACTCTATTATCACCTTGGTGTAGTTTCTTCCAAATGGGGGTTCATCTCTTTTAAGGATATTTTTCAATCTTGAAGAAACATACAGGTAGATCTAGACCCTTTTCCTACCAACTGATGTGGATTGGGAGGCTTAACATGCCACTTTCATCAAACTCCAAGAACAACCAAAGGCCTAGGTTTGTATCTCTGCAAAGAAAAGACCCCTGTGAGTTTCCAAAACTGTGAAGCATTTTTTCCTTAATCATTTTCATTTTTGGCTTGAATACATGTTTTAAGTTATAGGTGTACCCACACTCAAGTAAAATTATCGAAAAGATGCACAATGCATCACATGGTGGCTGCACAACTTTCATTTTTCACCTTCCTTTTGGGAGAGAGTTTGGCACATGTGTTAACTTGTCGAGCATTTTCTTGGGAGCTATATTCATGAGCTCAAAATTCTCCACCTTGTTGACACGTCACCTCTTCACCATGGGAAAATTGAATCTCCTACAGAGTGATATGTTTGGGGAGTTTGTCAGAGCTGGTTGACCTATTTCTTTTCTTGGTTTTTGGGATGGAAGATTTGAGTCGATGCCTTGGGATGATGTGATTGGTCAACTAGACCTTTTTCCAGGCTGTTGTTTCCAAGATTTGATCATTTACAATCCTCTATCTTTACTAAAATATCTTAAAAATATCAATGTGCAACTAAGAATTGATGAGAAAAGATCATTGGAACCTAACCAAAGATATACAATTAGATCATGTGTCATTAACTATCAACACCTAGTAGTATTGATTTTTATGTTGAGACAATGTTTTCTTCTTTTGACGACTATATAAGGATGGCAATGACACAATGGGGGGTTGGATTCCAAGTTATAGTTTCTTTGTTAAAAGAAAAGCTTCTTTATTTTTCATAGGGTTTTACAAATATTCTCAGAAGCACAGTTGTAGAACTAAATTTATTTTGCATGTTATATCTATTAAGGTTTAAACTATTGTTCGATTTGCATATGACCTCTATTTCAAATTTCATTTGATATTTAAAAGCACAAACTATTGAGGAGAAATTGTTGAGACTTTGCATGTAAGGCATTTTTCAATCTTTCTTTCTTTATATTATTGTTTTGAATGAAACATTGTGTCTTGCAAGCTAAATCTGGATAGTTTAAGTAGTTGATTTCTATGTTTAATGCTTGTATGGTAGAGTAGTAGCTTAACAAAACTAGATTATGTCATTGAACTTCTCTATTTTTTTTAATGTTGTTTTTTCATTCTATGTTGTATTAGGAGGAAGAGTTCATGTGATTTTTGAGATATTTTTCTATTACTCGTAAGAAATATTTATGTTTGATTGGACCTTAATGAGCACTTCCTACAGAAAGATTTGAAAGTCTTCACTATGCTTGAAGTTAGCCTTTGTTTTTTGTTCTCTTTCCAATAATGAAGTGTTGTGGTGTTCTACGTATAATTATATCGCTCATAGGAATGATTTGGGTTTAAAATTTTGTAAAATATTTGGCACATCACCTTTTATGTTTTATGTTTACATTTCCTTCTCCCCTTATCTCCAAACCCCAAAGAAGAGCCAACTTTCTATAAAAATCTCAGAGGTATTCAGTGAGATGCAATTTGTCCCCCACTTGCTGAATTTCCCATAAGTCTATCAAAGAGGCACAAGCTATGATGATAAAAAGACATCAAGGACAAAGGGAAAGAACTAGGAAAAACCTTAGTGGAAAATATTTGCCAATTGGAAAATTCTAGGAATCGATCAAGTTGAAATTGGAAAATTTCTCACACCCAACAGAGTGTCCAAATTGCCTAGATTTTATGAACTATAGGTCCAATGCATTTCCATTCGCCAATGAGTTTTTTTTATGAGGAATATTTAAGCAACAAATTTTCCATTTTCAAACAACATGATTCAATTGGACCGACTAATATTTTCACCTAGAATCCCAAAATCATTTAACAAAACACCTACATATTCTCCAATAATATTAAAACAACATTGTACTAGGACCCATTTCACCAATAAAATTTTACAAATAGTTGCTTGTGAAGATCCATTTCACCTATTAAAATTTATAAATAGTTTCTCATGAAGACCTATTTCGCCAATAACATTAAAAAATAATTACATTGAAGGACACATTTCACCTCAAAAATTACAACGCATCATTGTATAAACAAGTGGGATTTTCCAAATATTTAATATACCATTTAAAAATTCCATGGAATTCACCAAATATGGAATCATGGATTGATATAAATATAATGAAATGTGTAATTTATTCTTACACATTTTCTTCAGTTCTGAGGTTCTACTTCTCCATCCGGAAGCTAGTGAAAGTTGAAAACATAGACTTAAAAGGTGAGTGATCATTTCTTCATAGTGTTATTAGTTATAATAATAAATCTTCTTTATCTCTTTCCATTCTTACTTCAACAAAGTGAACCTTAGAAGTTAGAACCAAAATTTGAAGTTTTGTATTTTTCAAAACCTCTAACCCATCGTGTAGAAAGATGATTAGGAAAGAGTTGCAACTCAACAAAGGGAACCATCAACCAAGTCAGGGAATCATCAAGTTCTAAAAATTTAGAACTCTGTGACAATGTTATAAAACTCTGTGGACTAGCGACTAAGGTTAGGAAAAGCCAAAAAAAAAATATTGTATTCCATGGTATTGAATTTCATATGTGATTCTACATCATTTTTAAAGAACAACACTTATCACACGACTTATAAATTCCTATTGCATTTCCATTCACACAATCTTTGATAAATAAATGAAATGAATATTATTAATACATTCCTTGAATAGAAGCTAATAGTTCAACATCCATAACTTATAAGTTATAATCTAATAGAAGCTAATAGTTCAACATAATAACTTATAAAGGTATCCACCCAACTTAAACATTAAAAGCTTAAAATACCAAATCACCTAAATTATACTGAGAAATCCTTACACATCCATCACCATAAAATATTTATTCATAGATAAACATTCCACATTAGTGAAACTATCAAAAAACCTATCATTCCAATAATAAAAAATCCAATGGAAAATATAGAGTTTTTTTGCTCTTGATAACGGTTTCTTGAAGACAACCATGTTAGAAATTAAAATAAAAAGTCTTTGAAGTATCAAGAATGCCAAATTAAAGAAAATAACATAAAAACTAAAAAATAAATAGTGGTCCCACTCCCAGCACTGACTCCTTTAATTTCAATTATTTTTGCCTCCTCCTTTAGTAACCCCTTGTGTGCCTTTACTCTTTGCATGTGTTCCTAGTACTTGGTGATAATTGCGGTGATTTTTTTTCTTCTTGGAGTTGTAGTAATTTGTAACCTGGTTTTGCATGTGGCCAAAGCCTTTTTAGACTCAACCAATGTCTAAGATATTTTCTCTTCTCCATATTTATAAGTCCTTAGGTGGATTTTCATTTGACTGAGTTTCAAGGACTCCCATGTCACTATAGTAGGTTCAACTATTTCTTTGTTGATTATCTCTCTAAAATTCAGAGAGATCTCTTTTATATCTAGAATGTTTTCATCAAACTCATCAGTAATTTCCACTCCTAGAATATGACAATCTTCTTTAACTTCCACCAACATTTCATAATATTGTTCAAGTTTATTATTATTTTCCTTCACCAGATTATCATATATATCCAATTTCCATTCCAATGAAATGGACCAAGAAGGGCTGGCTCCTTAGGATTATTCACAATTTTCTCACCAATTAATATATTTGGATCCATAGAGTTCAATTCTTTCATTTCCTAAGCAAGAATGTAGAGATTAGTTTGATCTTTTCTAAGGTACTGAAGTTCTACTACTAAATACTTCGTCTTATTAACAACTTGAGTGTAAAAGAGCACAAATTTATTCAAAAAGAAGTTAGCCTCTTGAAATATTTTATCGATCCCCTCACAAGTAGCTCTAGAATAGCTCAAATTCTTTTTAATTTTCTCTATGGTGAGCACATTGATTCCCTCTACTTGAGAACTTGAGGCTTCATTGGATGTAGGAGGAGTGGCCATGGAAGAAATATAGTTACTCAATGTGAGGACTTGATATTCCATATTTATATTTTATTTCCTTTGTTCTTTCACTCTTTTAATCAAGGTATTGATTGAATAATTGGAATGGTACACATCACCTTCTAGTGTTGGAGGCCCCATATCAACATGTGTGACTTTTTAGTCTACCTCTGTTATTTTATCTTCATTTAAATCCTTCACAGGATCAACAATTTCTTACATTTGATTTCCAAAAAGTAGCATCAGTCACCATCCTTGACATCATCTTGGATTTCTTAGGTTTTGAAGATCTATGAAGTAACTTTGAAATTGTATCCACTCCAATTTGATTGTTGAAACCTCAGCTACATTTTTTAGGAATGTGAAATGATAGACCAAAAGATTGTATCTATTTTAGCATTAGCCTCATATAATCTCTTCTCAAAACTTCCTTCTCATCAACATAATTTTCCCAAAATTATTCGATAGATGGTTGATGTCGATATAAGCTCCCTCCATAGAGATTATTCTTCACAAAACCCTTATTGTCAAAACTAGCTCTTAGAGACAAATTATGGAGTTTATATTCCTTGAGAATTCCTTTAGTTCCCTTGGCCATTTGGTTTTTTTTGCATAAAAAAAAAAGTGGTCTCCAATGGGAAGACATACCCTCATTTACCCATGTTCGTATACTTAATATTAACCATGGCCATTTGTTGAAAACCTTCCAGAAATATTAGCAAGTCTTTAGGATACCGAGGTAATTTAAATGGGGCTTTCTCAAAATTCCCTATTCTTAGATAAGAAAACTTATCAAATTGGATATAAAAACTCCCAAATTTTGATACAAGAGAAATTGATTCAAGGGAAATGAACATTTCTGGATTTCCATCTAGCTTCCTCACGACCTCCATTAAAAATGCATCAGTAACATGACAAAAATCACCCATTCCAATTTTTTTAGTGAATTGAAGAAAGCATTTATACATAGGTATATCAGAAGCTAGGATTCCTTGTGGCTCCAACCCAAGCCAAAAGGACCTCTAACTACCTAAAATGTATGTCAGGCAAGAACACATACAAAAAGTAGCAGTCTTATGGAAATTAATTAATTGCTCATTTAAATGGAAGCAAATAACTTCATCCCAATCAATGAAAATTTTCTCATCACATACTATCAAGATAAACCGGAGCATCCAATCCTCAAATAACTCAACCTATGGATTCCAAACAATGTGGTGCAATAAAGCAATAGCATCTACAATTTCTCCCTTAAAAAGAAATCTTTTGAGTTTACTCGGTAGTTGTGACTTACCTTTCTTTTCAGACTTCAACTAGGTTTTGGCCATGGAGTTCTTACACTAGTCGCTATTTTCTTTGAAATATTCCCTTGCCACTGCGACAGACATGTCTAGAGTTTACCTTTCTAGAATCCCCAACGCATGGGAAATAACTTCAGGAGAAATTTCTACAATTACGGTTTCGTCCACAACTTTAATTTCCATTGTCTACGAAATTTACCTTCTCACACATGCACTTATCAAGACCACACTCAACACAATTTTTGAAAACCCTCTAGCCTGAGCTAGCCCACTTTCTAAGAGTTTTATATCCAGCTCATACTTTTCGTCCCTCTCTAGGCACACCCAAAATTCATCTAACTTAAAATGTTTGAGCATCGTATCTTTTAATATGGTGATCCCATAATAGTGGTTTACAATTTTTGGCCAAACTAGACACTAAAATAATTTTTTTTTAGCTAAATCTTCACTTTCAGGCATCTATAGCGGCTAAACCATGAGGAATTTGAAGAAGATGCAAACTAGAGTTTCATGATTTTTTTTTTGTAGATTCCCAATATATATATTTTTTTAAATTTGGAATCAGATTGCACTTCTTTTTCCATCTCCCTCAAAAACTAGTTTTTCCATAATTTAAAAAAAAAAGTGATGCCCACTGTATAACACCTAACTTTTTTTCCATGAAGGATAAAATTCTAATTCTTTCATATTTATATTTTTAACTTTGATATCTAGTGCTTCCACTTGGTTAGATAGTTTTTTATTGGATTTTTTTCTTTAGTCAAGTTTTGAAGTCAAACCAATTATAATTTAGACATAGCGCGACCGTATAATACGTAACTTTCTTTGTATGTATCAAAATTCAATTTTTATTTTTTTGTTGGATCAAGGACTCAAATATCTAGTGCACTCATATTTTTCAATTTTTTTTTTGATAATCTATTTTTTTCCACATGTGTAGAACAAAAAGCTTAATTTTCGGTGAAAAACCTACATTCACAAGAAATAAAAAATAAATATAATAATCAAATTAAACTTTATTACAATTATAATTTTTTGGAAGCTTATAATAGGGACTACATACTTACAAAAAAATAAATTTTAAATGAATTCATTTGATCCCCCAAAAGGTAAATCAAAAGTATTTTTTATCATTATTTTGATAGGTGTAAGGGAGACTCTATTATAGGTATGGTTTAAAACTAGCAGGGTTCTATTCAAGGGGGCTTGGTATAAGGTGGTTTGATAAAACCCTCTTCAATTGGAATCCTTTAAATGGAGCATTTCAAGGCCTAAATCATTATATTTTCTAAAAATATGTGATTTCAGCAAAAATCAAGATCTTCCAGAAATTGTAAAACACCATTGTGGCAACACCCCTTACACCAACCCAACGTTCACTTTGCATGAGCACAAATTTACGAAGAACAATTTTTTGCACATGAGATTATGAGTAGTCTTGGCCTTGGAAAAGAATGATAATGCAGGCTAAAATTATGAGTAAAAAGAATGTTTTCATTTGAGAAGTACTGGCCTTGGAAAAGAACAAGAATGTAGGCTAAATTTTTGAGTACAACTTCATCACCCACTTATGTCATTATTTTTTATAGGAAGTGCTTTAAATGTGGCATTCAATTTCATACCTTGAAAATATAGCCTTTAAACATGCATGCTTTTGGAAATTCCTAAAAAGACAACTCAATTGTATTCTATACATAGCATTTAATGAGATGTCAGATGACAACACCTTCAAAAGGAAAGATATGCCCATCATGTCATGTGGTCACTAAAACTTGGAACCTCAAAACCAAAGTCCGAAGTTTCAATGTTTTTGAAACCTCTGACCCACCAACTAAATCCACACGCCGTAAATCAAAGGTTATGTATGCATGAACTTAAGTTACGCCACAAAGTAAACCAAGTTGGGGAATCAGGTAGTTATGAAAATTTAGAACTCCATGACAACACGAGATGTCACATGGTTATAAAACTCAGAGGCCTAATGACTAATCTTGCTTTGCTCCCTTATTTTGAGTCTACAATCATACATCAAATGTTCATTGAATAGTTGATTAATTTATGATATAGATAATAAACATGTGTTTTAATTTTTTTTATTTTTAACCACTAATGCGGTCAGATTATCAAGACCTTTATAAAATGAATTACAATGTCACATTAATAGCACCGTAAAACTTAACATTGTAAAGGACTTAATAAAATGAATTACAATATCAAATTAATAGCACAGCCATTTACTTTATTAAAACTAAATTACAATGTCACATTATTACATAGTACAAATACAAATGTGAGCGCAAGTGCCAAGCTTCTACTAGATCACTGGTCAAAACATAAATGTAATTAATACATGTGTATTGTTTTATGTTTTACTTTTAAATCTACATGCAATTATTATTTTTTTGCTAGGTAAAACACTACTAGGGGCAACACCCTATATTGATTATCAAAAGAGGATTACATGAGTTTTTTTTTTCAAAAAACCACCTTGAAGGCCTTTTATGTCAAGTGACCTTCCCTAATTAGCTAGCCCACCCATATTTTCATGCATTACATAATTCATTACAAAATTGGCATGAATTTTAGTACATAAAATCCAAGACTCATGACTAACTCAATTACCCTATTACTATTACTATTGATATTCAACAACAAAAATATGAAATCATACCTAACTAGACTTTATCATTCATCATCATCCTCCAACTCTACGTGTTTCAAGTATGCCTTGCAATTTGCAATCATTGGGAAGTCTACTCCACATTTCTGGTGCGCTAGGATTTTGGCCTTTTCCTCCTGGTCCCTAGGATCATTTGTAAGCCATTATTCCCCATCTCCAAGGTCCCAATCATCATCATCACCTGCTACAATTTCCTCTATGATACCTTCATCCTTTGTGTATCTCATTGCCCACACACATGAGAGATTGGTTGTTAGCTTTGCTACCCTGAGGAGAAAGAAATGCTACGGTCCCTTTCAACCCACAATTTTTCAAATCCTTCTAGGTCGATGGTTTAGACCAAAGGAAACTTCATTACCTTTCTCCCTCTCATCCACATCATGTAGTAGTTTTGTGGCATGGGGATTTTCCTATTCTCATCCACATTATCTAGTGTCACATAAATGTTGCCCAACCATGTGTGCACGAAGACCATTTGGGTCAATTTTTTTCTTATCTCTTTCAAGACTCCCATATGCAAAAGGACTGCTAAGAAAATTTCCAGAATCTCCATATTTGCTTTGGCTTTGTGAGAAGCCTTCAGAAATTTCAGCCCAACCACTAGCTTGGTTGCCCAGAGAATGATTGGATGGATTGAATTCATCAACCCCTGCAGTTTCTTATCAATTATTTCTCATCTAAAGGCCTATATTTGCTTCTTTGTGTCCAATGCAAGCAACATTTCCATTTTACTCCTCACCCACAACTCACCTTTCTAAAATTTTCTACCACTACTTTGAATTGTGTAAATGTAATGTGATAAATGGCTACTTACTCCACCTTTGCATGCAATTATTTCATAAATACATAATATTGAATTTCTCGAAGGAAAAAAAATTGATGGAAAATTTCTTTTTTCATTTGAATTGCTTTATGTTTTACTTTTAAATTTGCATGCAATTATATAATAAATAGATAATAAATTATGGGCCACTAGTGTCACTACCAGCCTGATTCACGCAAAACAAAAAACCAACTTAGTCAATTCATGTATTTGAAGCCTTAAATGTACAATTAAAAATTAAAATGTTTAATTTGATTGACTTCTACCTACATGCAAATTGTACCTCAATCTGACAAGCTGTCAAAATCCCCAGATTCCAACCAGCTCTACTATTGCCACTCAAACCATATGAAATCATTACAAATCTTGTTTCATTAAAGCTATGAGTTATCCAATAAATCACTTTGGATGTTCAAAACTAAAATATTGAGAATTTCAATTAAATGAAATGTAATACATCAAGGCATTCAAAAGAGAGAAATGAGCCTTGATCTCACCACATGTCCACATCTAACAGTTCTAGTGTTATTCCAGAGGTTTCAATTTTCAAGTCTACTGCTTCAGAGATTTACTTCCAGAATGTAACTACAACTATCCATCAAAAATTCATCAAATGGTCATGGTTATATGGATTTTCCTTTACATCCTTTGGGTAAAAAAATCTTAAGTTTTTAAGCCTTGGTCCTACATTCTTCCTAGGCAATCCCTCTTTTAAACTAACTTTCTGCATGTGCATATTTCTACCACTTAATTTCTTTTATCACTCATTGCCAAAATCTAATCCATCAGGTTCATTACCATGATGATGAGCCTTAATCTCCCCACGTGTTCACATCTAACAGTTCTAGTGTAATTCTAGAGGTTTCAATTTGCAAATCTATTGCTTGAGAGATATACTTATGGAATGCAACTATAGTTGTCCATCAAAAATTCATTGAACAGTAGTGGTCCATAATATCGTGTGGTCACTAAAACTTGGAACCTTAGAACCCAAGTCTAAATTTTTGAAGTTGTCAAAACTTCTAACCCACAGACTACATAGATGACCAAGAAAGACTTGCAACTAAGGTTAGGAAAAGCACCAAAACCTTGAATTTGGTGAATTAAGATAGGAAAGGTGGCAAGGATGATGCATTTATGAAGTGAAGATTGTAGTAAAATTTTAGCAAGTGGACATGACTAGAGAATCAATAGGTAATTAAGATCAAGATGTGTGGAGTTTGGAAAATTATTACCTCTTGGCAAGGCCTGGAGTTTGGAAAATTATTACCTCTCGACGAGGCCTAGAATTTTCCTATCACTTTACATTTTATGAAAAAAATTAATTGTCAAACAAATATTTAATTTATATTTTTTACATAAAATATTTTATATTAAAATATTATTGATTTTATTAATCATACATATTAAATAAATGCTATAAAATAAATGTTGTTGAATTTTTTTTATAGTTTAATCCTTAAATTCATCTATCTAAAAACATAAATTATTTGTAAAAGAAAAAATAAATTTCAACATGCTCACCAATAAAACCAAATGTTGTATTATCTTGAAAAAAATCAAAGTTGAGAAACATTCTAAACAAAATGTTATAAAATAAATGTTGTTGAATAAATCATATATATTAATATAAAGTGAAATTAGAAAGAATTATTCCAATTCTAAACTAATTTATATTTTTATCATAAGCAATAGTATATACTTTATATTTATCATCATCCATCAAATACCAAAAGTTATTCCAATTTTAAACTAATGCTATAAAATATACTTTAGAAAGAATTATTCCAATTCTAAAGTAATGCTATAAAATATACATTAGATTAATGTTCATCCATCAACTACCAAAAAAGTTGATTAGCCAACACAACTTCCATTTCCAACATCTCAAATTATCCCTAATCATAATTACCTAAAACCTACCCTTCCAACCATTGTTCGTGCCCCAAGGTGTTTTACAATTACAATGCAAATCCAAGCACAACCCCCAAAAAGCAAAATCATAGACAAGATTTAGTATAGTAATCTATTTTTTTTTTTAAACCTGTACTACTCAGACACCTTTGATGAATTACCCATCTCCAACGGCTCTATCTACATTAACGGCTTCATCTTCTTCCTTAGAAGCAAACCCTTATTTTCACATATCTTTTCTCTAGTGATGTCTTTGAGATTCTCTATGACCTCCTTGACCTCCATTAGCTCAATACAGATTTTGAGTGCTTGCCACCCGTACTCTGCACCTTCTCACCATAGAGCTTTGGTGTGTCCTTCTGGCCACCTGATAAAGAGATTAAATCTACAAGTTCTGAGCCTCCACCATCCATGCCTTCAACCTTAACAATACCAACTCCTAGAATCTCCCATTCAAGAATTCCTTCCATATCCTTTAAAAATATTTGTGAACTAGAGTTTTCATGACTTTCCTCACTACATCCACTAGCTCTCCGAAGTCCAGACCCCAAGCCATGACCAACGAATAAAAATCCATATTGGTCCTATATCTGTGCTTTAATTTTTCAAGGCCATTACCCAAAATAAATTGAACTTCTTGCACCACCTACACATCCTTGAAGAGAAATAAACCCCACAATTGCTTCATAGATGCTTTCCCAATGAAAGGGTCTAGCTTCCTCTACAATGTCAAGGTAAAACTAGCCTCGATTGTTTCTCTAGTTCACTAAATTCCTAACAACCACCCACCACCGACCGACTACAAGAGATGTGTGTCTTTAATACATCTCAATTTTCCAGCAATCTCCATTAATTCTGATTCCAAAGCATACATCCAACGCTGGCAAAAAACCTTCATAAATGCTTCACTTTTTACAGAAACTTTTGTGCCTCCTTCACTTACTAAACAATGTTTAATTTGCTAAAAAAAATTCTTAATCATTTGAAAATAGGTTTAATTCACCAATGAATTTTATTTTTCAGTTTGAAATTTTTTTTAATTGCCAACAAAATTATTTTTTAGGTTTGAAAACAGGTTTAATTCACTAATTGAAATATTTGATTGGTTTGAAAATATATTTTAATCACCAATGAAAAATTTTTAATTGTTTTAAAAAATTTACATTTCGCTAGGATTTTCCATAGACTTCTAACAATTAGAAAATATTCACCAATGGACTTTTTTTCATGAAAAATGAAAAAAAATTCCACTAAAATTAATATTTCTATTGGGAAGTATACAAGATTCTCTAGGATTTTACACCTTTTCCAATGGGGGTTTCTTAAAGTTTTCCTTAGAAAGTACTCCCCATGAAAAACTTACTCCACTCCCCCTATAAGGAAGCCACCTAGCATTGATCCAGATAAAAGTGATCATATAATACTCTGGACCAATGCACACCCTAGTGCAAATTATTATAGAATAGGAGGGTTAAGTAACCCTAACTTTTTTCTGAGATACTCAAAAGTATCTTTCCTCAATAGTTTTGTGAAAATATTTGCAATCTACTCTTAAGTAGGTACATATTCAAGTATGATCTCATTGTCTAATACCTTCTCACTTAAGAAATGATATCTAATGGATATATGTTTCATTTTGGAGTGTTGTATTATATTCTTGGAAATTTCATTGTATTAGTATTATCGCACATAATTGAGATCAGTTCATCAAATGATATGCTAATTTCCTTCAACATTTGTTTCATCCACAATACTAGAGTGCAACATGAGTATGCTACAATGTATTCAACTTCAACATAGATAAAAGATACAAAATCTTGTTTCTTACTTGACCAAGCAACCAATTGGGAGCCAAGGAAATAAGCTACACCACTTGTGCTCCACCTATTTTCAACACATCTGGCCTAATCAACATTAGTATAAGTGGTCAAAGTGAAATATGAGTCATTTGGATACGATAGCCCCATATCTTATGTACCCTTCAAATATCTAAAGATTATTTTTGCTACAACAACATGTGATTCCTTTGGTTCTTGCTAAAATTTGGTTGCTAAACAAATACAATACATAATGTCAAGTTTGGTAGCAGTCAAATATAACAATCCTCCAATCATTGACTAGTAAATACTTGCATCAACTTTACGTGAATCATCTTCTTTTTTCAACTTGCATCTAGTAACAATAGGCATACAAACTGGCTTGGATTTCTCCAACCCAAACTTCTTCAATAATTCTTTGGTATACTTGGACTAAGAGATGAAAATTCCTTTGTTGTTATGATTTAATTGTAGTCCAAGGAAGAAATTTAACTCACCAATCATGGATATTTCAAATTCCTTCTACATTTCATTTGAAATTTTTTGTACATATCATCATTTCCTCCAAAAATTATGTCATCTATATAAACTAGAACAATCAACATTTGATTTGAGTGAATTTTTTAGTATAAATTACTATCAGTAGATCCCTTTTGAAATCCTTGTCCAATCAAGTACTTGCCTAATTTTCCATACCAGGCTCTAGTTGCCTTCTTCAATCTATATAAAGCTTTGTTCAAATTGTAAACAACATATGGGTTACTTCTAGACTTAAATCCCCCTGGTTCCTCAATGTAGACTTCTTCCTTTAGTTCTCCATTCAAGAATGCAAATTTTACATCCATTTGATAGACTTTGAAATCCTTAAAAGCTACAAAAACTATGAATATTGAGATTTCTTCCATCTAGGCAACAAGGTCATATGTCTCTTAAAAATCAATGCCTTCGATTTGAGTGTAACCTTTACAAACCAATCTTACCTTGTTTCTCATTACCTTTCTATTTCATCTAGCTTGTTCCTAAATACCCACTTTGTTCCAATTACATTTTTGTCTACCGGTCTAGGCACCAGTTCCCAAATCTATTTTTTATCTATTTGAACAAGCTCTTCTTTTGTTTCCTTCATCCAATTTTGACCATTGCATGCTTCTTTCATAGTCTTTGGCTCAGTTTCTAAGAGTAGAAACAATAATACTTTCTCTTGAGCTCTTTTGCTTCTTGTGATGATTCCCTTATTCTTATCTCCAATAATTTGGTTTTCTAAGTGATTCCACTATACATAATTTGGGATTTTAGGTGTAGTTGTTGAGGCTTCCTTTGTCTCTTATTCTTCTTTCTTATCATTTTCTCATTTTCCATCTAATTCATCTAATTCATATTCAATAATCATGTCAAGATTTCTTTGAACATCTCTATCTACTTTCATGTTCACACTTTCAACTATCTTATTCAGTCTCTCGTTGTAACACCAATATGCTTTGCTTCTTGTACCAAGATGCTTTGCTTCTTGTAGAGTAACCCAAAAATATTCCTTCATCAACTCTACTATCAAACTTTCCATGATCGTCCTCATCTCTCTAGATGTAGCATTTACTTCCAATTTTTTTGAAGTACTTTACTATGGAGCAATTTCATGCCATAGCTCATATGATGTCTTTCCATACCTCCTCCAGAATAGTACTCTATTAAGAGTGTAAACTAATGTATGTATTGATTCTCTCCAATAGACCTATGGTAAACCTACTTCATTGAACATTGTTCTAGCTACTTTTTGAACTATTTGATTCATTCTTTCCAATACACCATTCTGTTGTGGTGCTCTAGGGGCAGATAGTTGTCTTTTAGTTTCATATTTTTCATAGAATTTTTTGAATTCATTAGAATTAAACTCTCCTCCTCTATCATATCTTAAACACTTGATTCTCCTATCAACTTCATTCTCAATTCTTTCCTTGAAAATCTTGATTTTTTCTAAAACCTCTAATTTTTCTCTTAAAAATGCAACCTAGGTTAATCTGGAATAACCATCTATTAAAAGCATGAAATATCTCTCACCTTGTAAGATTCTTGTTTTGGTAGGACCACATAGGTCAATGTGGACAAGGTCCAAAAAATTGGTATATGATTCTTCTTTTCTCTGGAACATTTCTTTGGTCCGCTTTCCTTCTTGAAATCCTTTTTTGATAGTTTTTTCTAATTTGGTCATTCTTGGTAAATTTCTGACTACTCTTGTTGAACTTATCCTTACCAAATTGTCACAGTTGATGTGACATCCTCCAATTCCAAATCCAACTATCATTGGAATGAGAAAATAAGTATCTCTTTGTAGCTCCTTCCAATTGATACATATTCCCATGTGTTCTTCCAACTATAATAATAGTTTCAAATTTCCTCTGTATCTCACAACCATCATCTTGAAACACCATATTATAGCCATTTTCGCACATCTATCCAATACTCAGAAGATTATCATATAAACCCTTCACATAGTAAACATTTTTAGTGTTATATTTTCCATTGAAGGTAATAGAGCCAATTCAAACAATTTGTGTGGTTTTATCATCTCCAAATCTAATGGAACCCCCTTCATATTTCTCAAGCTTCAAAACCTTACTTTTATCACTAGACATATGATTTGAACATCCACTATCAATCATCCATTCATGTCTATTTATTTTAACAAATAATGTAGCTTCAACGTTATCATTAGATTTTAGACAAATATTAGAGATATCAAGTCTAGGTTCATCCTTTTCCACCAAGAACAAACAATCCTCATGATCTGATTCATCATTTAAAATACTAGCATTCTAATTAACATAATAGGAATTCATATTGATCTTTTTAAACTGTTTCCTTGTTCCTTTTTCTAGACACTTAGTTGCTATATGACCAATCTTTCCACATCTAAAACATTTAAGAGGTAACATACTTTTGTACATGCCGGTACCTTTCTTTAGTTTCCTTGTGAAGTTTGCTTCCAACTCGTTTGAAATTTCACTATTCAATTCTTCTTCTATCTTTGTGGCTTTAAAGGCTGTCTCATATTTCTCCTTTTATTTTCCAAATTTCTTCATCTCAAACATGATCAAGGTGCCAAACAGTTTCTCTTAGGTGAATTTATTTGGATCATAAACTTCCTCAATAGCTAAGATCTTGTCACTATAGCTCTCTAGTAGGGTCATCAAAATCTTCTCCATTACCTCTTCATTTTTCAGAGTGTATCCTTGATTTTTGAATTCATTTACTACACTCTCAACTCTCTAAAAGTATCTTGCTATATCCCCACCTTCTTCCATCCTCACTTTTTCATATCTACACTTAGCTGTCAACTTCTTTGATAATTTGACTCAATCATTTATTTCATAGATTTCTTTCTACTTTTCCCAAACTTCATAAGTAGTGCCTAATGAAATAAGTTTTGTTAACTAAATATTATACAAAGCACTAAATATTGCATACCTTTCCTTTTCATTCTCTTCATAGGCTACAATCTCATCTGCAAAAGAAGGACCACTTACCCATTCAACATATTTTGTCTCAATAGCTTTCCAAGTCTTATAGCCTAAAGAGATCCGGTAACCTCTCATCTACGCTTTCCAGAAAGTATAGTCAGATCCATCAATCATAGGAATTTTTAGTTTGTGTGCCATTAGATCTACTCCAAGTTTTTAATCTCTTCTTTGAGGAACCAAAGCTCTCATACCAATTGTTGAATAGTTTGGATAATTGAGATGGGGGTAAATCAGTTATTATAAAATATATTTTTTGACTTTATTTAATCTAAAGAAAACTTAAATCAACTAGATAATAATCTAACATATATTAATATGAAAACACACAACAACACCATGCACAATGAACACCAAAATCTACATGGAAACCCAAGAAGGGAAAAACCATGGAGAATGCTAATTCTCAATTATAAAACACTAGTTAAGGTGACACCAGTTAAGGTGATTTTTATGAGGAAAAATTTCCCACTATAGTTAAGGCTCACTACCAGTGGCCTCACTACCTGACTATTATAGCAAAAGATAAAAAAGCTCACTACCAAAAAGAGAAAGGCTAACTACCAATACAAAATGACTCATTGATAGAAGAATGATGAAAGGGAATCCACTATTCAAATGGCTGTCACCAACAATGACACTGGATAGAATCTCACTATCTATTGCCTCCGGTCATATACTTTTGCATACTTCACAATGTTTGAACTTTTAGATTTTCATTCATCACAGTTTCTTTCATTAAAAAAAAAAATTACTTATACCATTCCATGCTTCCATAAACTCCAAAGTCGAAAAACATAATGTCTTCATAATCTCCTAAGTCATCCAAACACAATTTGAATTAGGTCACCACAAAAAATTCCTACAATGAAAATGAATGAAATGTGGACCAATCAAAACCTTCTCACTCAAATCAACATGCTGCATATTAACCATGATATCTAGGACCTTAGAATATGATATACACATTACAATGCAAATAAAGTTCTATAGCACATTAACCAATTTCCAGACTGGTCCAAACCCATAAGAGTGTATCTCATTATGTTACAAAATGAATGGGACTGGGACAAGCATGACCATAGATAGATCATCACAACACAACATCTATAGCACACGAATCCAGATCACCAAAGTATCAAAATCAATCAGCCAAGATATGTTGATGTCAATGACAACCATTAATGACAACAATCAACAACACATTCCAACAAAATTATCAACAACCAATGTTGGAATCAATGAAAACACATCAAAGGGTTTCTTGTTTATTCTTTCCACAATATCCCCCTTTGTCATTAATGGTAGCATGTTCCAGGAAATAAATCTCAAAAACCCAAATTAGCAACATAAAAAATTGTCTTGAAGCATACAAGATCTCTCCCTTTAAGCATTATCTCCCCTTATACCTCCACCAAATCTTTTGTCCGATTCTTCTCAATTATTCTCCCCCTTTCACATCAAAGACAAAGGGTGTTTTGGTGACACACATTATGTATATATGTACAAGAAAGCAACTGAAATGTACTAACTCCCCCTTAGGGAGTTATCCCAAAAATTTGGATCCAAACATATGTACACAAATAAACTAAAAGCATCCAAAAACTATGAAAATAGTATACAATAAAAGTGTTCATCAAGAGGAGGCACCTTCTAATTCATCAAGAATTTCTTTCTAGGAATATTTTCCTTCATTCCATATCCTTTTGGCAGCAATAAGTGATTTGTACATTGATTCCAACTCAACTAAGCTCCCCTCTCCTTCTTTCAGAGTTTTTAAATTAGGATTTAAATCTTTTCAATCCTTTATGCATTATCAAGTGAATTAGATACCATTATATGATTGGTCTTCACCAAGTCCCTAAGCTATCAAAATCTCCTTATTATATCTTATTTCTACCTTTGAAGAGTGAAAACTATTTTTGCATATCAGTGATAGCAATCCAAGAGATGAAATCTCTATCTTGTGTAGGTTCAAAGGTCCTTATTCTTGAGGCATTAGATATTTGTGAATCTATGGAGTCCAATAAATCCTTAATGAATTGAGTGGCATTCAAGCACCACATGTAATACAAGACAAATGTCTTGGCTTCATCTTAACATAATTACACATCCCTTAGACATTGCTTTACCTTGTTATGTGTGGATGCATATTTTTCATGTAACTCAAGAAGTATCTTCTCAGCAAGTCTTTATTCCACTTCTATCTCAATCTACTCCTTTAGACTAGAGACATACTTTTTAAGAGAATCAACTAAAAACTTTAAGTTTTCAATGGGTGTAAATGAGTTTTCAATCATGGCAACAGGGGTAGTGTCATATAGAGACTTGATTGCATCATTGATTAGTTCAGTCCCTTTTTGACGAGTCTCAATTATTTCTTTTCTTTTGGGGGCATGAAAAGTGTCTCCAAGCTCCATTCTATTAATAGGTGAGATCTTATTTAGATCTACACAACATTGATGTGATGGTAGTTGAATCAACTAAGGAGGAATGGATGATTGGAACCTCATCTACCTTGTCAAAATACCCTTAAATTAATTACCATAAGATTCTCTAGATGAATTTTTTAGCTTCATATTCTTTTAAGGTTCTTCATTCTTTCCAACCATCATTTCTTCTTTATTCTTCTCTCTCTCTTCTTCCTCTTCTTTGTCTTCTTTACTAGATGGTTTTCCTTTTATTTTATTTATCTTCACGTTTCTCATTTTTGTTATTTCCTCCTTGTTATACTTCTTATTCTTCTCCATTTTGATTTCCCTCACCTTCATTTCTAGTATCCTCATTTTTTCTGTCAAGGTGATCCTCAACATTATTGTCAACATCATTTCTACCCTGATTCTATTCTTTCCCTGCATTCTTGCCTTCAATATTGGCACTTGCGGTAGTGTCCATGTCTTCTAGAGGAGATAATTTCTTTGAAGAAGAATTCATATTATCAATTGGTCATGGTGTGAGCACCACATTCTCTATATCAAAAAATTCTTAAATGTCTTCTACATTATGAACATTCACTTCTTCTACAACTTATTTGAAAATAGGAAAATTAGTAATAGGAGGAATATTTTCCTTTGCATTATTTACATTATCTTTACCAAGCTCCTTTCCTTGAGTTGTATTGAATGATTAAGCAACAATCATCCCAATTTTTTTGCGATATTTCTCACAGTATTGAGTATTTCTTGCTTCAACTTATCTGGTTTATCTTTTTCTCTTCCCATAAGTATGATTACCCTTGGATTTACTTTGAAATATTTGCTATACAGTTCAATTAGTGTAGCTTTTTCATTTTCAGGTAAAGTGGATCCAATTTCCTCTAGAGCGTTAGATTTCATCTTATCATCAGCCTCAATTTCTTCTCACCTTCTTTCTACCAAGGCTTCCCATACAACACAAGGGACCTTTTTCCTAATATTGTTCATATCTACATCTAGAATAATGATGTACTAAATGATGGCTTCTATAATTGTCTTCTTTTCTTCCTCATCCACTTCATCATATTATTTATCAGTACCTTGTAATAGATCATCATGCTCTATCATGTTACTAACAAAAAAATATAACTTTATTAGTGAATGAGCTCTTATCAAAGGAGTTTTTGACTTCTTCTTTTCAAGTTTTGAAGTGCCTTCCTCTATTTTCTTTTCCTTATTCTCAAGATTCTTGTAAACATGTACTTTGTAAGCCTCTTTTTCCAATTCTATCTCCTCTTTTCCTGAAGTATCCATGATATCATTTTAAGGTTTCTTTGTTCTAGTGCTTGCTTCTTGAGATGCACCTTCATCACTTGTAGTGGCACTACTTCTTTCCCCCGGTAAGTCGTTCTTCTTCTTCCAAACCATGATTGATATCTTCTTCTACAATGAAACTCATATTCTTTCATCTAGATGACTTTCATTTCTTCCTCCTTCTAGAGGTACCAGGGGATGCTACCAGAGGCACATTCTTCCATTTTGTAGTTTGGGTGTTGGGTCTAAAGGGTGTAGTTGCATCTTTTATTACCAGACCACTAGGTTGCACTTTCTTTCCTTTGATCGCAGTTATCCCAGATGGTTTTGGAAACACAAATATAGGGGTGAAAACTGATATTCTTTATCTTCATGGTCTGGAGGACTCACTAGTTGTACCACCTACTTTAGCATCCCTTTCTACTAAAATTTCTCTTAATCTATCTACTTCACCTTTTGAAAGTCCATGTAAGCCAGAGTATTGATCTACTTGTTTGTTTACTCTTCTCTTCCCTATAGGAGCTGATGTTTCCAAGTGAACTTCAATTTATTTATCCTTGAATGTACCATGTCTTGGAAAAGAGGATCCCCTAAGACTCTTCAACAATAATTCCACATATTCTTCAAAATATTTCTGTAATCAAAGGAAAATCAGATTTGTTAGATGGTTAGATCAATAACACTAAAATCCATTGAAAATAACAAAGTACAAAGGAATAATGATGAAAACAAAAGGAACGATATTACCATAAGTCTTCCTCTTCCATGCTTCACCTTCGTTACACCTCCTAGCTTGCAGTAAAATGTTGCCCTCAGATTTGTGTATGAGCAATTATGATAAATGACAAGACTAAAGCAAGTTTTGAAGGATTTATTCAAAATCTAAATGCATAATGCCTATTGCCAATGTCTATGTCTAAACAATGTTGAGATTTAAACAAAATGACAATAATAATTACTATGAGAAATCTTAAGAATGCAAGTGTAAAATTAAATGCCTATATTATGTGCGTGTGTCTGTGTTCAAAAAATGAGAAGAAGATGGAATTTTATAGAAAAGGCCATTTCGAATGGACGAATGAGATAAATTAAGGATGAGAACCTAAAATGAACAACCTAGATTAAACCTGAGAATCCCTAATTAGGGTTAGGGAAAAATCCTTAATCGAACGGTCAGAATAAAATCAGATCGACGGTGGAGAATAAATGAGACAAATTAATTAGAAAATAAAGATTTTCGAAGAATCAAGAAGATAAGCTTGCCTGATTTGCAAGATTCAAAAAATCAAAGAGATAAGATGTGGACTGAAGATAAGATTTGAAAAATCAAGAATCTGCCCGATTGCTTGATTTCTAGAAGATTGATTACTAATTTGAATAAAAATAATTCAAATTATGGATTTTGAGAGATAATAAATAATCTTTTTCAGATTATTTATCAAAAAGGACTGATAGTTAAGATTGACATGACATTTTAAATAATTTAATTTATTTAAAATGAGAAGAATATTAATTGGCAATTAAATAATTAGATTTAATTATTTAATTTAGGAGATGAGGTTAATTAATTAATTAAATTAATCAATTTATTTAATTAAGACAGTTAGTGACGTATTAAATAAATAAATGAAATTTATTTATTTAATAATCAAGAAGAATTAATGAATAAGGGGAATTAAATAAATTAAGAAATTTATTTAATTAAGGGAAGACTTAGACAATTAATGACGTATTTAATAAATAAATAAAATTTATTTATTTAATAATCATGAAGAATAAATGACATGAATTAATTAAATAATTATGAATTATTTAATCAATAGTCGAATGTGGACCAAGGACATAATTAAATGTCATAATTATGCTAGGACAAAAGTGGTAAAAATGAAGCTTGCAGGCCTAGGTCATTTTTAGGTGTCTACAATTTCTCTAAAACTTCATAACTGTGAGGCTCAATCCATATTATCTTGGGTTCAACAACCTATATTATACACTCATTTGTAGATACAAGGAAATTTATTTCATTTGCATACTTTTCTACAAGATTTTGGAGAATCCTCTCTCTATCATGCATAATGTTTTGGAATACTACAAAGAATGCAACCAATGCATTATCTTGAGCCTTATAATCACCAATTTTGTGCACTATTCTAAAATTTGATGACCTACTAGTCTACTTCTATCCCAAACCATGTCTCTTCTTCTAGGTAGCTCCCTCAAAAAGTAGAACAATAAACATACAATCAAGATTCCAAATTTAAATGCATATTTCATCTCCCTGGTTTGTTTTAGATTCTCCAAAAGTTGTTGCTGGAGCAACTCACATAAATCATAGTCCTTTCCATTCACCATCATATCGTGAGCAACATATATTATAGTTGTAGATATAAAATTATATATGCTAGTGAAATAAATATTATCACTTTATCCTAATTGATGCATAATTCACAATAGGATTAATGATAGGTTTAGTTGTTAATGTTCTTCTATCAAATGTAGAACTATCAACTCCATAACCACTTCATTATTCATAGACTTTAGTATCGCTATAGGTTTGGTGTCACACAAACCAATAATATCTTTGATTACTTCCTCAAAGATGAGTCCAATCATGTCCATCCACATGAATTTATCATGCATTCTGCTCAATGCAATCCTCACATAATCTGCATCTACACTACTATTGTAGTTGGGAAACCAATTCCAAACATCCAATTTCTTTGGTATGAGGTTGGCATACTTTGGTTTCACCAAGAAATCATCTCCAATCAACTCCTAGGTCCATATATCCTTGATATTCTAGTGATCATATTCATCCAAGTTTCCATGAATGTAAACCCCTATGTCCTCAATGAGTAAAACCCTAGGAAGACTTTTTGGAAAAGCACCTTTGGGGTCATTTTCAAAGAATTTCCATGGAAACCTCTTGAATTCATGTCTAGGTCTTTTAGTGATGTTAAATATGATTGGTGTGTCCATTATATCCTCAATTCAATCTCAAATTCTTATTAATTTCAATCCCACAAGCACAAATAGTTGTAAATACCTTATATGTGTATGATGATATCTAGGGTTTGAATATTTTGCACCAAATCACTTTGAATCACCTTTAAGACTCTTCAATTCACTCTAATTTTCTCCAAATATGTAAAATTGATTAAAAATTACTTAGAAACTAACTTTATGACTTATTTATTTTCCCTAATTTCACATTAATTGCTTCAAGTTTCAAAAAGATTGTAAACACTCTGTTGATATGCTATAAAACCTAAAATTCTTTACAATTCTTCAAATTTGCATATTTTCTACTAGTTTCTTTTCTAGAAGCTTAATAATACCATTTTACATCATATATCTTTGTGTCACTACTTAAAACATCATATTTTCAAGGGGTTATTAGATTTGTCTATTATCGCTCGCCCTAAGCCCATGCCTAGGTTTGGTTTCCAAGAGAATTATTTGCACTAAAGGGAGGTACAAATGCATTTAATTCGTCTTTGTTCTTAGGTTCCTCTTTCTTTCTCCAAATCTTCTTCATTTCCTTCTTTACTTTAGTAGGATCAAATTTCTTCATTGGTTCATTCCTCTTTCCTAGATTATTCTACCTTTCATTCTTACTTTTTGCAAAATCTTGAAATGTGTCTAGGTTTGTTGCAATTGTAGCATACAATTTTTTTCTAACCAAAATGAATTCCATTCAAACTAGATCTACATTGGTTAGTCTTATGTCCAAATACATAACATGTATAACAATAACCATTGACAGATTGAAGCATTCCACCATTATTAAATCTATTCATCATCTAACTTTTGTACTCAGTAGCTCTATATCCAAAATTCTTGCATGCAAAACATTTCCTAGAAAAGGATCTAACATTCTGATTCATTCTACTTCTACATTCTATAGCCTTATATCCAATTTTATTGCATGAAAAGAAAATACCATTGAAATATGGGTACCTTTGAGCATTTGGTTGTCTAATTGGAGATCTTCTAGTAATGCTTCTTTGATCTCTGCTATTTCCTCCATTTCCTTGATTCTTCTTTTGATTGTCAACCTTATTACGAATATGATTTTCCTTTGATATTTCTCCTTCTTCAAGTTCCAAACCACTTTTTTCCTTAGAAGGTTTATGTTCAGTAATTAGTTCGTCAAGCATTGTAGAATTTGTCTTGAATTTTTCCTCATGAGCTCTTGCTTTTTCCATATCTAATCTTAGGGTTACCACTTATTGTTCAAGTTTTTTACATTCATCAGTTTTGCTTTGTATAGTTGCATTTAGAAAATCCTCAATTCTTTTCTTTTTCTTCCACTTGTACTTTTAGTCTAGTGATGTCTTCATTTGAGTTCTTCATTTTTTCATTAACTTCTCTATGTCTCTCTCTAAACTTCTTTATTTTTTCTTGAATTTTTGATAGATTCATTTGATTCCCTTATTTCCTTCATTATTTTTTTCTCATTTTCAACTCTATCAAGATCTTCAAGGGTAGCTTTAAGTTCTTTTTCAAACATATAGTCATCTTCTATGTATTCAATTACAAAAAATTATTCCAGAGGAATAGGACACCTTAAATATTATCCATGTGTTCAAACTCCAAGATACTCCTCGATATATTAGGCTTCTCAAAAGGAACTATGCTATGATACCAATTGTTGAACACCCAAAATACTAAGAGGGGGGTGAATTAGTATTCTATATACCCAATTAATCACAAACCATCCAATTAACAAAGTAAATCTAAATACAACAATGAATGAAAACATAAAAGAGATCACAAGAGAACATAACACATGAACACTAGGATACTTATGCAAAAAATCCAAAAAGGGAAAAATCATGGTGAATATTAGCTCACAATATATTATAACCAATTATAAGATATTCCATGGTCTCATTGCTAGGACACACTATCCTTATAAGGATCATAGGTAGAAATAGATACAAAATAGGAAAGGCTACATAGCCAAAATTTGAATTGATACAAATTGCAACTTCTTTTTTGTTGAATCATGTTCCTTTGAAGCTCTAAATACAAAATATTGCTTTGCTTAGACATCGCTCAACAATTTTTCACTTATTTGATTACACACATAAAAATGTACAAGTTTGTACAATATCATATCTTTCACACATCACATTACATGTCATATCATGTCATGTCCTTCTACAACTCAAAAATTTCCTCCATATATACCCAGTTACATCCACATACATGAATTAGGTCAACCTAATTAGATGTAGCCCTATTTTAATTCAAAATCACCTTGTCAGCTTCATACTTGAACAAAAAACTTCTTCATGTTCAAACCAACCATGCAACACTTAATTTTAGTTGGCATGGATCTAAAATAGATCCCTTTGATATCCACAATACCTATTTAATCTCCATAACATATATCAAGCATTAGGTCAGCCAGGAATTAGACCTAATCACAAAATAAGCCAACTAATCACACCCCAATGATCCATCTGATCACCTAATAATTCACCATTAGGAATATATAGAATAATGACATATAGAAACCATCTCCCAAAATTGTAGAGCCTAAATTTAAACACTAAAGGAATGTGGACCAAATTACTCATACACATTTACATTGCAAAAAGGAAAAACTGTATGTCAAACTTTTATTACTTGTAACATTCAACCTATTCAACATAATAGTTGAAAATTTGAACATAGATGCATTTATTAGTCTTGTAAAAAATACTATAAAATCATAAGCCAATATTATAACATGAGCAATTCCAGACCAAATTATTGAATTAGGATGCATACACTCTATTCACTAGATTAGATAAAACTGTCAACAAATATGTTGGCATCAATGACAACACATCAAAGGATTTCTTCTTTATTCTTTCAACATAATATTATATATTATACATAAATTTATCTAATAAATTAACCATATACTCAAGGTTTTACTCATTTTATTATTTCATGAACTGAAGGAAATGGGGTACTCCACCTTTTAGGAGATGGAACATGTAAGAAGCGGGGTAAGCCCTTCCTCTTATTTTAATCTTAGTTCATTCAAGGAAACCCTAGAGATCTCAACCTATTGATCCAATTAGGGAAATAGATTGCTACAAGGTATCCTTAGGTGTAATTAAAGAGTGGGTTCAACACTAAGAAAATACTTAGAAAGAAGGAAATGAATGCAATCTATATGATCTATGAAATGAAAGTTAAAATTAGAATAAGAAATAGTGAGATATAAAGAAGTTTTTGGAAGACCAAAGATAACTAAGGAAGACCCGAAAATCCTAAAATTTGTCATTATTGATGTGTACAGGGAATCATACACCAGACTAGATGATTTAGTCCAAGTTTTGGGTTTGTAACTAAATCTAGAATCTATAACTAGTAAACCAAGATCTACATAAAATTGTTGAAAAGTGGTATACTAGGACTCATACATTCAAGGTGGCAATTTAGTCCTAGTATTAGGGTTTTTTTGAAATGTTGGTATCCTTGAGTGATCTTCTATATCTTTTCTATTGTCTTATCTCCAAGTCTAAAAGTATGAATTGCAATATGTAGGTGAGTTTCCCTAAAGATGATAACTTCTTGACAACTTTGACCACTTTCTTCAATCTTGCAACTTTTTCTTCAAAGGATCTTCAAGTCTCCAAAGACCTAGATCTTCAATCACACATGAAGAGGGAATTTTCTTTTTTTTGTTAGTGGATAGCGATTTTCCTTAGTCAAACCCTCTTTTGGTAATCAAACCTTGAAATGAAATCAAATAGAATGAAGGAATGATGAATGAACAATATGCAATGTTACAACATACCAAACCCTTGATATGAAGGTTTCAATCTTGTATGAAATGGCTAGCATTAATGTAGATCTTGATTCTTCATTATTGATACGAAACTTGATCTTGAATACTTGCTTGAATCATGAAAACCTCCATCACCAATGTTAGCTCAAAAACACACATGATGACTTTGAAATGATGCTTGAGTCTCAAATGTAGTTCCAAATGCTTCATAATCAACTCTTGAATGCTCTTAAATTTCTAGAATTCTTGAATTCTTAGATCACACTTGCTCATGAAATTTTCTAGGAGAAAATATGGGAAATAACCTTGTATTCATACTTTTTAATGCGAAATTTCCCTAAATTACAACACTACAAGCTAACATCAGATCTAGGAGAATAAAATATTTCTAGTAAATGAATTCAAAATAAGTCCAATATAAAGTGGTACTCATATTCCAGTTGGGGCATACGAGTCCTAGTAGCCTAAGCTTGGGACATAAATTTCAAGAAATGCTAAGTTGTATGCCATATTCAGGATCAGGCCTCAAAGCCTAACTGTGACCCATATGCCCAAGGTGGTTTATGAGTCCCAAATCACTAGATCTCAAACACACAACCAAAAATCATGAATTAAGATTGGTCATTAGTTAAGTGTTGAGATTATCCTTAAAAAGATGCATTAAATAAGGCTTGTGGATGCAAAATAGGACTAATTAAGGCATAAAGAAGCCCAATTTTAGAAGGGAGGAGCTAAACAAGTTTGAAAATGTAAAGGGATACATTTTTATATACTACATTTAGCACCCACTTTAGTGAGAGTAGGAACTTGCTTCAAACTCACACTAAAGTGGACAAAATTGCATCAAGAGGGGTTCAAATGTACCAGTTCTAGTGATATAGGATGTCAACAATCAAGAGGGTTGCACAAGCCCCCAGGATCAAGATCCTATGGCAAACCAACATAGGCATAAAATAACACACATGTGAATAATATAAGTAGTAACAACAAGGTAGAATAATACACTAGAAAAGACAAAAAAGAAAGAGAAAGAAGGGTGTATCAAGCTTTGATCATTTTTCCAACACCATGTGGATTGGATCTATAAGTTGTTTATCAGAAAATAGTCACAAGTGGAACATGGTGTACACTATGCAAACCAAAAACATTCTCGCAAGGACTAGTGGAGCCTTAGATCTTCTACTAGGTGAGTCCCCAAAGACAAATATGCACATGGCCAGTATGTGATCACACAGATAATCAAGTGGCTATGGGAAGCTAGGCCTAAGGTCAGCTCCAATACATTAACCATATGAAATATATACCTCTTAATAACTTTGATAATGTGCCACACAACATGAAAAATAGGATCCATGAGGTAAGTAAAACATTGTATGCTAACACTCATGAACAAACAGGATGGATCCATAGGAAAGCAACTTGTGCTATGCAAGGTGTCCATATAACATTTATTATAAATGAAAATATTAGTGTAAGGTATGTTCAAAGGAGTTTTTATTAGTTCATGTAAGGTCTTAACTTAGGGAAAATCATGCCTAATGTCTCCAAGAAAGTACCAATAGAAGAATAGAAGATCCACAACTTAGGGGATGTAGTGTGTTGCATCAAGACACTAAGAGGAATATAATATGATAAGAGAGGTCACACTCTTGAAGGAAATCACACCTAATGTCACTACAAAGAGAAAGATGCATCACATGAAGTAAGAATACCACATAATAAAACATGAGTTATAATTGAAATGCAAAGTAATAATTCCAATGTATGCCCCCACTTTAAAGAAATTTACACCATGCCATGAGAAAATACTTTAAAGTAGAAAATGATAAATTCTAACAAATAAAGAGGACATGAGAGATTATTTGGAAATCCATATGCCAAGAAATATGTTTCCAAATAAAGCTACATCATGAAAAGGGGTTTCCCCCAAAATGAAATCCCAAAATCACATAAGGGATCCATGGATTCAGGTTCGGTATGCCTTTGCTACAATGTTTTTAGAGAGTTTGAAACTATCATCATTCCCTAAATACTCATGAAATAGAAATAATGCCATAAAGAGAGTGAAAAATAAAGAAAATATTTTGGGTCAACATGGAAGAGACATAAATTTCTCGATGCCTTGCATCATCCACAAAAGGAAAACATAAGACAAAGGAAAGATAAAATTAAAAGCTTTACGACATATATAAGAATGTAGATACAAATAGAGGAATTTCACAAAGAGAGAGATACACGTTAAACAAAATGGTACATGGGATCACATTATGTACATGAAATCACATAAAAGAAACATGAAAAAGAAAACCAATACAGGACGAGTAAGGCACATACAAGTCAACCTACAATAGGTCATCTACATCCTAATCTTGTTCATCATATATAGAAGGAAGACAACTAAACAAGGGGACAATGACAAGTGTCAAACTAGATAAAGCACCAAGTTCAACACTCTTCTTAGGAGAATTATCATTTAATCTCACAAAAGAGGAAAACAATGTATTCAATTCATTGTGCACTTCTTCATCAATTTTAGCAATCTCATCATCATCATCTAAGTTAAAGCTCATGTGCAAAGGATAATCAATGAATGCAAGACAAATGAAATAAAAACAAAATAAATGATATGATTTTAATTCCAATTCATATGTTTACAAATGCACTTGAAATTAAGCTAGATCCAATGAAATGAATGAAACATAAACTCAATAACCTGAAATAGAGATCTAACAACATCAAATAGAAGCATGGAAACATAGTTTTTAATGTTCTAAAATGTAATTTCAGGTCTGATACAAGAATAAATAACCTAGAGGGTTGAATGTGTCCTAGTTAGGGTTTTTGAAAGGTTGAAATAATGAAAAGAACACATCAGATAACTCATAAAAGTTAGGTAAAACAACTTGTATAGGGACTAAACTTCCCAAAAGGGAAAATGAGTCCTAGATGAGGTTTTTGACACTAAATTCAATAAATCCTATGTTGATTCTAAGGTTTCTAATTTGCATGTTTATTAGACTATTTGCAATTGTAGAATTTCTATAAAATTGAATGATTTAAAATGCAAAAATGCAACCTATATGCACTTTAACTAATACAAGATTTAGAAGCCTAAATGCAAATTAACTAATGCAAGATCTAATGCAAAGATAATGTACCCTAGATCTAGGAATTTAATGCACTCCAAATAAAAAATATAGGGTTCAAAGGTAAGTTTTACCAAAATAAACTAAAGGAAATAGTGTGCTCCACCTTTTAGGAGATGGAACACATAAGAAGGGGTTAGGTACTTCCTCCTATTTCACTCTTAGTTCATTCTAGGAAGCCCTAGAGATCTCAACCTAATGATCCAATTAGGAAAATAGATTCCTACAAGGTCTCCTTAGGTGTGATTAAAGAGGGGTTTCACAACTAAGAAAATGCTTAGAAAGAATGAAATGAATGCAAGCTATATGATCTAGGAAATGAAAGTTAAAATCATAATAAGAAATAGTGAGATAAAAAGTACTTGGAAGGTCAGAGATGACTAAGCAAGACCAAAAAAGCCTTTTTTTTTTTTGTTGATGTGTACAAGGAATCATACACCAGACAGGGCCATTTAGTCCTAGTGTAGGGTTTTTGGTTGAATCTAGAATGTGCAACTGGTAAACCAACATCTATAGAAAATTTCTAAAAAGTGGTATATTGGGCTTATCTACCCAAGGTGGAGATTTAGTTGAAGTATTAAGGTTTTCTAAAATTTTGGTATCCTTGAGTCATCTTCTATAGCTTCTCTCCTATCCAATATTTGAGTTTGAAAGTTTGAATTGCGATATATAGGTGAGTTTCCATGAAGATGAAAATTTTGTCTTCAAAGGATCTTCAAGTCTCAAAACACCTAGATCTGCAATCACCCATGAAGAGAGAAAAATGTTGTGGTGTTAGTGGATAGGGGTTTTCCTTGGTCAAACCCCATTTTGGTAATCAAACATTGAAATGAAATCGAATAGAATGAAGGAATGATGAATGAACAATATGCATTGTTGCAAGTTGCCAAACCCTTGATATGAAGACAAGAATCTTGTATGAAATGGTTAGCATGAATGTAGATCTTGACTCTTGATTTTTTATATGAAACTTGATCTTGAATACTTTCTTGAATCATGAAAACCTACATCACAAATGTAAGGCCAAAAACACACATGATGCATGATGACTTTGAATTGATGCTTGAATCATGAATGCAGCTCAAAATGCTCAATAATCAACTCTTGAATGCTCTTGAACTGCTAGAATGCTTAAATTCTTAGGTCTCACTTGCTCATGAAATTTTATAGGATAAAATATGTGAAATAACATTGTATTTATACTTTTTTATGTCAAATTTCCTCAAATTACAACACTACAAGTCAACAATAGATCTAGGAGAATAAAATCCTGCCAAGAATTGAATTAAAAATAATTCCAAGCCAAAGTAGGGCTCATACACTATTTGGGGCATATGGGTCCCAATAGCCTAAGCTTGGGACACAAGTTTCAAGATATTCTAATTTTTATTCCATATTCAAGATCAGTCCCTAAAACCTAGGTGGGACCCATACACCCAAGGTGGTGTATGAGTCCTAGATCACTAGATCTAGAACACACAACCCAAAATCATGAATTATGATTGGTCATTAGCCAAGTGTTGAGAATATCCTCAGAATGATACATTAAATAAGGCTTTTGGATGCAAAATATGACCAACTAAATCATAAAGAAGCCCAATTTTAGTAGAGAGGGCCCAAACAAGTGTGAAAATGTAAAGGGATACATTTGTCTACAATACATTTCATTTTCTCAAAATGTAACCTTAGTTTTCACTCAAGTTATTGGTGTTAAGGAACATGGAATCCCTTCATAACTCAAGTCACAATTATTTTTAATTAACTATAGACTTAGTTATTTTTCTTAAGGTTGAGCATTATATTTAATCAATTGATAAAAAAAATTATGATCCTTAGATCTAGGGTAGTCTCAAAAATTTCCCTAATCCAAATAAGTAATTATAAAGAATATTCCTTTTCATTTTTCTCCCAAGTTATTTGTAGCTTGAAGGGAAGGAGAAGGTATTAGGGCTTGGGAAATCAAGCAACCCCAAATGAAATCATGAGTTTGTATTGTAATTTTTTCTTTTAATTTATTTTCATTATTTGTTTATTTTTCCTAATTTCTATTATATTCTCATTAGTTATTTATTTATTATTTATATTTATTTACTTTTATACCCACATTTGAATGCAAATACTTTCATTTCTATATTTACAATTAAAACCTTTTTTATTATATATATATAAATATATATTAAGCTATCATATATGTTATTTGTTTTACATTCTTTAATTTAAACTAAATAAATACAAAAAAATAGAAAACATCATTTGAATAGATATATTTTTATATTTTAAAAGAACACAAAAGAGAAAAGAATAAATAAATAAGGGCTCACTAACCTTGAGAGGGAAATCGCATTCCATGGACATGCATGCCCCATGATGGTGTCATGGATAGAATGGGGCCATTACATCAATGTGGACCATGCCTCTTCAAGGTAAGGTTTAAGTCATGTTTCCTTCCCCTTTCTTTTTTAAGAGTTCTATTTTTTAATAAAATCTACGATAGTAAGAAATCTTATTTATTATGTTTCTTTTGGTTTTCCAACATAATGTTATATTACATGATTTTTAAAGAAATTTTATAATATGTTTACATATTATAACATAAGTGCTTTTATATATTTGTAGGATTAAAAATTTATTAATTTATATATTCTTATTAAATAAATAAATTTGTTGTCCCATGCATATTCTTGGATTTTTGTTGTTTTTTTATATATTTATAATAAATGAAACTAGTAACAAATATAAATCCATGAAGAAAGTGATTGATGTTGATAATGTTTCCCCTCCTATGAACCTATTGTGCCTATAACACACATGCCTCATTTAGAACATGGACCCTCTCTTTTTTCCTTCATCGGGTCACTTTTTGTCTTTTCCTAATTTTGTGTGCCCCCTAATTTTGAGTTCCAATTGGTCAAAGAAGTCCAAAGTCATCATCTTTAATCGACCAAGGTTCATCACCCAAGAAAGTTCTAAGTCCTTGTCCCTTGGGGGTTTCCTTGGCAGGTTTCCCTTAGGCTTTCAATTTAGCATCCTTTGACTCCTATGGGTCCACCCTTGCGGGTTTCCCCTTGCTTGTTGCTATCTTTCTTTCACCATTTCGTCGGAAACTAACACATAACATCCACCCACCTGGTGGGTCCTGCACCCTCCATGGCTATCCTCTCTCACTTCTCATTCGATGGAAACTTCCAAGGTTCCATCCGCAGTGTGGGACCTAACCTTCCTGCCGCTACTCCTTTGAAACCTACACATAGCTACCCCACTAGTCGCCATACAAGCAATAAATATGGGTCATTAATGAAAAATTTACTATAAATGGGAGGGTCGACCTATCATTTTCACTAACGTAAGTCAAAGAATTGTCAAACCTCAAACAGTTGCTACCTCCTTCACACCCGCACAACGTTCTAGCTAATCTCTAGTGTTGCGTTCATGGAATTCTTTAGGATTCTTAGGCATGTTTGTCACCAGTCAACTAAAGCATCCTTTAAGTTGAGTTTCAAAATTTAACTAAATTTTTTTTAAGGCAAACATATAAAAATTTCTTAGGTGGCCAATTCACCACAAAATTCTGCATCAACCCATTTGAACATTCCTTGAAAATTGATCGAATTCGGCCTCTAAGGGCCATGCAGAACTTCACCTCTCCATCACCATTCTCAACTAGAGCGTTGAGATCCCTATAGCCCGCAAACCCTTCACCACCACTTGAAATGACTTTCAAACAAAAAAACAAGTATTTCACATTTCTAGGTCCACTTTTTCCCACAGATGCCACCCCATCACTACTGAGAAACTCAAACGAAAACCTGAGTGAAGGTACAAAACCTAAAACCCTTTACAGGTCTACCATTACGGGTCATCATGTGCTAGTGAGCCCCATCTAGTCACTTTTTTAAAATGGCTATCTCATGCTAGCCTCTTGCATCATGGGTTCCAATGAGCTTATTACCTTTGAATGCCTAAACAAAGTTTGTGATATGAGTCTCTCATTGTGGACTTCCATTTGTCCATTGCTATCATTGCACACGCTCCCCTCCAGTGGAGAACCTTTTTCCTCTTCTCACCTTGTAGAGCCCACACATCCCAGCACCACCTCCAACTCCTAGATAGAAATGTTAAGTGTTGACCCTTCATGGGATGAACTTTGTTGGTGTCCATTTGCAAACCACCTTGCCACATTGGCCGCCATTCTAAATAGCCCTGAAACCTCACCAGTTTTCCCTATAGATTCTTAGCTCACCATCTCCACTCAGACCATTAAGCATAAGAGGACCAAGTAAATGTGCATTGTAGGTATTCCTTTATGGGCCACCACCTATAGCCTGTTGTCATTTGTTCATCGCTCACAAACGACCGCAACTTTCCTTCCACCTGCCTTGTGGAGCTTGATCCCTTTTCCACCATTCAAGTCCCTCTATGAAAAAATATAGTGCTAGGGTCTTTTGTGGACCCACTAGTGTAGAATGCCTCATGTTTTCCATCATGTCTCCACCTCCGTCCTTGAATGGTCATCTACTAAAATCCTTCTGCCAACCCCTACTCACAAATTTTGAAGAGACCAGAACTAGAAGGCATAAACTTAGATGGATGAAGTCGCCTATGAAACCCCTTGTACAGGATTCCCATTGTAGGTTTCCATATTGCAACCATTGTTTCTCAATGAAAGAGCTTTAAACATCCATGTTGTCCCCTACCTATGCATGCCTCATACTCACATAAGTAAGATGATCAATTGGACACCTCTAATAACTTCATGATTGATTGACTAGCATGCTAAATTCCTTAAAGCCTTGATTGATCTCCAAAATTTTGATGGATAATTCTAAGTGCAATTGGCCATCTACAGGCCGCTACAACCTGGTTGCTATTTTATTCTTGACTACTCTTGACGGTTGTCAATCTAGGGAAACCAACATCGTTGGGCCTACATATCTATAATTGACCCAAATGAGCACCAAATGATGAAATTTAATGTATTTCACAGTATTTGAAAGATGAATTATTGGGTCTAACCTTTTTTTTGAAGGATTTCACTAATGCTTCCTTGATTTTTATGTAAATATGCTTACTTTTCTATTGCTTGCAAGATTTATGGAATTTGTTGTAGGCACATAAGGATAGTCTATAAAAAAAGAAAAGGGAAAGAAGATTGCCAAAGCACAGAGAGGAAAAGAGGAGAAGGTACAAATGAATTATTAGTTTCATGAGGTGGAAATCACCTCTAAGGTTACCTTAATGTGGGATTTGATATCAAATACTAACTTGGGACATTTTGACATAGATGAATTTCGATGAAGAATCACAAGCAACTGCATCACTGAGAATGCACAAAAGATCTAAAAGAGTGGATTAGACAAGGAAACTAACTTCCCACCTAAAATTGTAGCCCCAAAACTTGTAATGACATGTAGAGAGTGCTACCAAAGTGGTAACAAAAAAATAATAGATCATGAGGGTAGGGTGTTTGTTGATGTGTTTTTATGCACTTCTCAACACAGGTAATGCATAGGTGCATCACCTCTCTTGAAAGATAATCTTCCACAATCAAATTGCAGAACAATATCCCAAGGTCTCTAATATCAATTCTTGATAGTGCTTAGAATATCTCAATTCTTTCATCTGATTTGATGGAATCACAAGGAAGACTTACAGATAAGTCACAAAGTGGGGAAGTTGGATCTGCAAATGGAGTTCTAAGGATAGGAGAGTTCTTGTATGTTTGTTGCAAGTTAAAATAGTAGTATTGAATTCCATTTTATCATTGGATTTGGCTTTACAATGTGCAATGAACCTTAGCATAGGTCACTTATTAAAAAAAGGAAAAAATGGTAGGGAAGAGAAGAAGTTCCTAGACCTAAAACTGTGAATGAACATTGATCATGAAGGCTGCTACAGTAGAAAAACTCCCTAAACTAGGTTTTTCTTGGCCAAGAGGATCCTATAGTTACACAAAACTATTGCAATCTTTTGAGGACTACAGATTTTTAGATTACACACACACATCATGCACATGCAATTGAACTATGTAGCAGCAATAAAGGAAAGAAGATCAGACTAGCTTTGTAAAGTGATTCATCATCAATGAACCACAAAAATTATGAGCTATAAATTCATCAAGTACTAAAAAAACAACTACCATAACCACTTCCATTCAAGAAAATACAACTAAAACTAATATGGAAGGTAGAACCATGCATGCAAGATGAGAAAAATCAAAGAGAAAATCCATAAAATCATGCAATGTTGTCTTTTATTGCTGTAAATTCCTTTTACACTAGCTCTCCAACCATTTACAAATGAGGGGGAAACCCCTATTTATAGTTTTACAAAGCCCAAATGAATGAATAGGATTGAATTGCACTAGGGCTTCACCTACCCCATAGAATTCAATAATTTAAAATACATCTTTTGTCTTTTCCTTGTTTTGTCTTGTAGTGGCCAGTAACTATAGCAATTTTGTCTTCTAGCTGATTTCCCTTTTACTGTAGTTGAAACTGCATTCTTCCCTTCATGGATTTGAAACATTTCTCATCAAACTAAGTGCATCATGTTTGTATATTTGTATCGTTATTAAATGGATCAGATGATATGATGACACAACTCTTGTGGATCATGATCGTTTGCTTGGAGGTAGGAAGCAACCACTCCCTCCTGCCAACTTCCACTCCCTCCTACCACCTTCAAGGCCACCCTTTATAGATTTTTCACTAACTTCCTTGACATAGGCTAGCTTATAATTCAAGCTCTATTCATGGGTGCTATGAGGAAAGTTGGGCATAAAATGAATTGTGACAGGAGTTATGTTCAACTTTCTTAATGGGCCCCCAATGGACCTGTTGTACGTTTCTTGAATCTTGCATACATGAAATGTTGTAAGTTATTTCTTACACAAATCAAGACAAACATTAGTCAAATCCTACAAAATCCTTGTTAGATCCTTTCATGCATCATCAAAAATCAAAATATTCATATTTGGAGCTCATTTGGACCATAAACATTAATGCACACTCAAGGGTACATGTGCCATAGGGGAGAAGGACAACAGACAGTGGATGGATGACAATAGGTGGATGGATGATAGATGATGGGTGGAGGGACAATACCCCAGAAATGGCCACAGAGAGATAGAAGCCCAGAAAAGACCATGGAGGGATAGAGTCTCATAAATGATAAAAAAGGGATCGAGGCTCATAAATGGCCATGGAGGGACAGAGGCCCGAAAACAACCACAGAGGGACGGAGTCCCAGAGAATGGCCACAGAGGGATGAAGTCCCAAAATGAAATTTATACAACTTCTGAAAACTTAACAAAACCTTTGTAGTTCACTTAGGCACCACAAAAGCATCCCAAATCCATAGGAAACTTGTCCCCAAAGTCAAAAATGAAGGAAAAGGTGAATTGAGTGAGCATGCACCAAGTTAGCAAAAATAAGGCAAAGAACAAAAAATGAAAGGGGGGACTTTTCTTCTCTCTAGATTTGAATGCCCCAAGTAAAATGAAGGGCATGGAGTAGTGTTTATGGGACAATTTCAATTAATGGAATGCATTGATTTATTTGTATGGTGGACCTAGGTTAGGTGAGATATGGAATCTGTCACTCGTTTGGATGCTCAATCAAGGCTCAAACAAATAAACTAATTGTGGAGCTCACCATGCGGGTGGAAGTTGGGCATTAGTCACTACTCAATAGTCAAACATGAGTGGTGACCTATATGAGGCAACCCACATATGTAGGTCTGTGAGGCCTGGAGGACATCGAGGTAATAGAAAAAGGGAAACTTGCAGGGGCACTTCTGTGAAAGAAAAAGACTTGGAAAAACTTAGGTAGGTGATTTGGTTAGGGAAATTTGATCGTTTGAAGGCACACGACCAATTTAGGCTCTAGGAAAGGGGCACAAAAAATGAGACAGGAGCAAAGCAACTAGTCAGGAGAAAAAAGAGGGGGTCCCTACCCATGGTGGGGTGTGTATGCAAAACATGCAAAACAAATGGTGACTGACTAGGGAGATGATCTAGAGCATTTTGATGACGAACTAGAATCACAAACCCAAAATATCTAGTTTTGACCTTCGCACTAGGGGAAACAAACCAAATACTCAACCAAAGGATCAAAGCCACTAGTTAATCCAACCTTTAGTATGCTAAAAATCCAAGTGTGTGTAGTTGTGTTAATTCCCATCCTTTAGTTGCTACAGGAACCCAAGCTCCGTCAAGTTAAGCTATGTAGTTTATTCTAACTCCAAAAGCATTTGAGACATTGCCTTGTTTCTAGTCAGGAGTCCATAGCCCCAACAAGGTTGTCATTGTACTTCTCCTGAACATTTCTCTACTATCGGCCGAGCTTCCATAGCCCTAGTAGAGTTGCTCAGATACCCCTATAAAGCTGAATTTCTTTTCTTTTGATTTTCAATATTTGGCTTTGTTTTTCTTTTCTTTGCTTTTGACTTTAATTTTTCATTTTTATTCTTTTCAACCTACAAGTATTGAAGCTCACACTCATGACTGAGAATCATAGTGGTGCTAAAGAAAAATTTTATATTTTCACTTAACTAGACTTCACAAAGGACCTATAGTAACCTTAGGATTCTTAAGATGTGTAAAAGATATAAGATTTTAGAATACACCAAGAATGAGATCAACCAAGGACTTATCCTCTTTAAATCAAACACCCAGATTCACTTGACACAAATAGAAGAACTTCACCATCCACTCTGAAAACTTGATTAGAGTTTAACAAAGAAATATGTAGAAAAATCCCAGGAAATAAGTATGGTTGTTGTGCACACAAATGTGCCTAGCCAAAAGTAGAGGGACCCCGAGCAAAGCAACAAAAAGTAGCAACAAAACAAAAGCAAAGTGAATGGAAAGTGAAAATGAAAACTAACCAAAGTGGGACAACAAAATAAAACAATGAAGAAACTACTCTAAAGAAAGCAACCTATAGCAAACCAACTAACCTAAGGAAATTAGGAAAGAAGAGTATTTACAAGAAACCTACACTACTCAAAAATGAGCTATGCATAAAGAGATATTTACAAAGCACTATGTTCAGGAAAGGAAAGCTGACATTAATGCTCATTGGATTTCATAATGCATGCACAAGTAATAGGTAAATCATTATAGTTCTAAGCCATGTAGATTTATCTTTATACTTAGAAAAAAAGAAGTTCAACATTACAACATTCAAATTCAATCACGTCATCATGAAAAATCAATAATTAATGTGATTCATTGAACCCATGGTTGATCCATAAGAAAATTTGCCTTCCCTCACTCCCATAATCAAAATGATAAGTGCAACTATGATAATTAACATGAGCAAGGAAGGATAGAACCTAGATGTCATTGTGTAATTGTGGCAGTGTTTGACAGTTGAGAGCAAGCACTACATCGTCAATAGGTACATTGGTAGCTTCGGATGGAGGCACTTGGTGGTGTGACACTTCAAGCATTATGCTTGCATAAGGCTAGGAAAATGGGGCAACAAGAACCTCTTCCAATCCCCATGTGGGATCGACACTCCCTATCAACTATTCCTTAAGGAGATAGACTTCATCTCATCGATCTTTCACAAACCTGGTGTCCACTTGATTGCTATCCTCAAAAGGCAGCATGCTATTCCACTTCCTTTTCCAAGTGGTGTCCTTATTTATGTGGTGTTCAATGTCACAAGACAATGACATGGATGAATTTTTCCTATTACAACTCCCTAAATGTGAAGAGGAAACAACAATGATCACAATAGGAGTCTAAGTTGCATCTTGTAGTTGGTTGGGTGTATAATACTTGTGGGTAGTCATTGGAACACCCCCACATTTATCTTCTTCCTTTTGTATTGCATTTGTCTCATTAGGATGTTCGATCACATCACCTTGATCATTGTCACTGTAAATGGAGAAGGAACCCCTCTCCCACTCTGGGGGTTCTAGTGTTTCATCAACAGGAGGTTCAAGTGGTACGTCTTCATTACTGCTAATATCTAGGATGTACTCCTCTGGTGTGTTGATATACCCTTGTGGCATGGTTCCAAGTGGGATGAAAATAGGAAGAGACATTGGTCCATCAAGGGGATCAATGTACATTGAAAAATTCACCCCTAAAAGTCTACTAGAAATCCTATCATCCATCGCTTACAAATGTTCTATAGGGGGAGGACCTTGGATGACTATTGGATAACATTCCCATCTACGTCACTCCATCGTTTGGAAGTTTGAGACCACTTTTTTTTCCTTCTTCCTTTGCTTTCCTAATGCCTTCTTGAGGACTGATTTCAACTGAGTTGGCATTCGGCTCTAGCTCTTGATCTTCTACTTTGATCTAGGAATCAAGTAGAAGAGGTTGGGCTCTTGGCTACTCTGCTTGTCCTCTAACTTGTTGGACAACTTCTTGGCATAGCTTGCACACAAAATTACAGTGTGATGAATCATGGAGCCAACACCAATTTGGTAGCTTCAACACCTCCAAATCCACCTAATATCTGAGCTTAGACCAATCCTTTGCAAAACCTAGAGATAAGCAGGTTATATCTATCCATGATCGAGTCCTCATCATCACTTGGGAGGTAAGTTGGATGGCAAATAGTCATGAGTTGTAGTTGTTCTCACTCCTCCAAATCTGCATTTTCAGATTCTCAATTACTATCATTTATGAAGGAGAGGTCTTCTAATCTAATTTCATGTATTCCTTCATCATCATTTTCTATTTTTCCAAGGTTGTCATCCCTTTCCTCTTGCTCATTTTCCTCTTTTTAATTTTCAGCATCCTCATGAGCTGCTGCAAAATGTGATGACCCATCCTCAACTGCCAATGGCTCCTCTTCTAGATTGGAGGACTACTCTTTTCTAATAGAGGAAAGGCCTTCCAACTCCCTTCAGAGTGATTTTTCATCACAGCTTTTTGATGTCCTTCTGAAATCAGTTTCTTCCTCTTGGCATTCAACTTTAGTGTTTGTTGTCCCAACATCAATTCCTATGAAGCTTCTTGGTCTGACTTGAAGGTGATGTCCTCTAGATATTGATAGCTTTTCTGCCTCATGGGATGACTCATCCTCCTTGATAGTTGGATGCCCCAACTTTTCTGAACAACCCTTGACTTGGATGATGATGTTTGCACATGATGAACAAGTAAACTATGATGTGGTGCATTATGAAATTTGCACCAACTTAACATTAGTACTTCCTCCAATCTTGGTCCATCTTTTCTCCCCAAAAATTCTTGGATCATCCCCTTGAATTCCTTAGCTACCATAGTTTTCAATTCTTCTTCTAGGTCTGCAAGGACTAAAGGCTAATAGATTACCCAAAAAGGAATTTCTCCCTGCAAGACTCTCTCAATATTGCTAGTAAAGTAAGACACCCCAATTCATTATTCCTATGAGTGCAATGGATTTGACATTTATCTTCTAGTGTGAATTTCTGCAATGGTTTCCTCAATCTCTTGTTTAAATCTACATGCTGCTACATTTCGACTCAGCTTCTTTTTCCTTCAATATTTTTTGATTTTAAATTTCAGCATTAGAAGAGATCTCCTTATCTCATATTTCTTCTTGAAGGTTCTCTTTTCAATTTTCAACTTTCAGTTTTGAAGCCTCAACATGCCATGCTCTCCTTCTAGTGCCTATTTTGTTGATATTTTTTTTATGCACTTCTCAACATAGGTAATGCACAGGTGCATCACCTCTCTTGAAGGACAATCTTCCACAATCAAATTGCAAAACACTATCCCAAGGTCTCTAATGTCATGTCTTGATAGTGCTTGGAATATCTTAGTTGTTTCATGTGATTTTCTAGAATCACAAGACAAAATTACGAATGAGTCACAAAGTACGGAAGTTGGATCTGCAAATGGAGTTCTTAGGATAGGAGAGTTGTGTGTTTGCTATAGGTTCAAATACCTGTCTTGAACTCCATTTTATCATTGGATTTGGCTTTACAATGTGTAAAGAACCTTAGCATAGGTCACTTATTAAAAAAAGGAAAAAAGGGTAGGGAAGAGAAGAAGTTCCTAGACCTGAAACTGTGAATGAACAGTGATTATGAAGGCTACTACAGTAGAAAAACTCCCTAAACTGGGTTTTTCTTGGCCAAGAGGATCCTACAGTTACAAAAAACTATTGCAATCTTCTAAGGACTGCAGATTTTTAGATTACACACAAAAATCATGCACATGCAATCAAAGTAAGATGCAACAATAAAGGAAAGAAGCTCATACTAGCTTTGAAAAGTGATTCATTATCAATGAATGACAAAAATCATGAGCTGTAAATTCATCAAATACTAAAACAAAAATCACCATAAGCACTTCCATTCAGGAAAAAACAACTAAAACTAATATGGATAGTAGAACCATGCAAGTAATATGAGAAAACTCAAAGAGAGCATCCATAAAATCATGCAATGTTGTCTTTTATTGCTACAAATTCCTTTTACACCAGCTCTCCAACCATTTAAAAATGAGGGGGAGACCCCTATTTATAGTTTTCCAAAGCCCAAATGAATGGATAGGATTGAATTACATTGTGTGGATCAGATTTGATTGACTAGGGCTTCACCTACTAGACAATATTCAATAATTTAAAATACGTCTTTTGTCTTTTCCCTATTTTTTCTTGTAGTGGCTAGTCACTATAGCAATTTTATCTTCTAGCTGATTTCCCTTTTACTATAGCTAAAATTGTGTGAAAGATGCCTTCTTCCCTTGATGGATTTGAACCATTTCTCATCCAATTGAGTGTATCATGTTTGTATATTTGTATTGTTGTTAAATGGATTAGATGATCTGATGAGACAACTCCTGATGGATTGTGATTATTTGTTTGGAGGGTGGAAATAGCTACTCCCTCCCACCATGTTCAAGGCCACCCATTATAGATTTTTCACTAACTTCCTTAACATTTTCCCACTTCTTATTCCATCTATGTTGATGGGTGCTATGAGGAAAGGTGGAATAAAATGAGTGGTAACAGGAGCTATGTGCTTTTCCTTGTTCAACTTTCTCAATGGGCCCCAATGGACCTGTGGTAGGTTTCTTGAATCCTGTATACATGATGTGATGTAAGTGCTTTTATACATAAATCAAGGCAAACATTAGTCAAATATTGAAAACTCCTTTTAGATCAATTCATGCATCATCAAAACATCATAATATTCATATTTGGAGCTCATTTGGACCATAAACATTAATGCACACTTAGGGGTGTGAGTGCCATAGGGTGGAGGGACAATAGACTACATGCAGAGGGAAAACGACCCATAAATGACCATAGAGGTATGAATTCCTAGAAATGGCCATGGAGGGATGAAGGAACAAAAATGGCTATAGAGGGACAATGGCCTGAAAAATGGCCATGGAGGGATGGAGTCCCAGAAAATAGCCATGGACGGATGATGTCCCAAAAAATGGCCATAGAGGGACGAAGTCCCAAAATGAAATTTCGACAACTTCCCAAAACTTAATGAAACCTTGGTAGTTCACTTAGGCACCATGAAAACATCCCAAATCCATATGAAACTTGTCCCCAAATTCAAAAATGAAGGAAAAAATGAATTGAGCAAGTAGGGACCAAGTCAGTAGGAACAAGACAAAGAGAAGAAAATGAAAGGGGGGACTTTGCTTCTCCCCAGATTTGAATGCCCCAAGTAAAATTAAGGGCATGTAGGAGTGTTTATGGGCCAATTTCCATTAATGGCATGCATTGATTTCTTTGTATAGCAGACCCAAGTTAGGTGAGATATGGAATCTCATGCTCGTTTGGATGCTTGGTCAAGGCTTGAACAGAGAAACTAATTGTGGAGCCTTCCATGTGGGAGGAAGTTGTGCGTTAGTCACTACTCAAAAATGAAACATGAGCAGTGACCCGAATGAGGCAACCTGTAGCTATGGGTCCTTGACGCCTGGAGGACACTAGGGAAATGGGCAAAGGGATACCCGCAAGGGAACTTCTGAGAAAGAAAAAGTCTTGGTGAAACTTAGGTAGGTGAATTCGGTAAGGGGAATTAGATCGTTTGAAGGCACATGACCAATTTAGGCTCTAGGAAAGGGGCAGACAAAATGAGGAAATATCAAAGCAGCCTGTTGGGAGCAAAAGGAGGGGGTCCCTACCCACTATGGAGCCTATGTGCAAAACATGCACAATAGTGTTGGTAGATCTATCTGCTCGGTCCATAGGCATGGATTTTCATACCCCTACATTTTACCCCATGGAGGAAATAGAGAAGGGATACACCGAGAACACATGGAAAGTTGATCCCCTAGCATTTTAGAAGCTAATAAACCAACATTGGTTGAAAGAGGAGAGGGGTAGTGCCGTCAAGGTGAAACAAGAGCTTTTTCGAAGTGACTTCCATGAAGATTACCATTATTTGACTACTCTACTAAGCAAACTAATGGGCCTCCCTAGTGTGGCCTTCTTCTAAGAGTGGATTTTTTATTTGGTTGAAGAGATCATTCATGGAATCGAAAAAATTCCATTGGGCCAAGATCATCAATGAAAAACTCCACACAAAGTTCATGGCCATGAAGAAGACATCCCAATTCTACATGACCTCCTATCTAGTATACCTACTAGCAGAGGCATTCCCGTACAAAGGAGTCTTTGTTGCAAAAAATCCAAATCCAAGAAGTAGGGAGCTCAAAGTATATGATCGCTACCCATAGTTGTAGTACAGGAACCTTAAGAGGGAGTACCAGAGGGTGAATGATTGGTGCAAGAGCACCATTAAAGATGTTTTGTCTGTTTAAGATTTCAAAATCTAGACTCTATAATTAGGATCTTTTGTCTTAAAATAAGGTCATTAAGAAAACCAGATGATGTATTTGGTCATTTTTTATAGTATTTAGGGGTCTAGGTGGTAAGGTTTTCAAAACATGCAAAAATATTGCTAAGTGTTAATTTGGAATAATATAAAGTGTAAAATGTATCAAAGAGGGAGACCAATGGTCACCTCTTTCAAATGGTAGTTGTGGAAGTTGAAATGATTTGTTTTAGGAGGGAAACATTATAAAATTCCATGAGAAACTTTAATGGAGGTTGATCATTGGATTGGAAAGAAGAATTTGGTGAATAAAACTCAGATTTCTCCTTTTTTTTGTATTTTCAAGTATAGCAATAGTTTCTACAGTCCATACAAGATATTTTTAATTCAAATTTTTTGTGGAAATTTTATTTTAGTGTTTCTACTTCCATTTAAATCTAATTTGAGGCTTTCATATTGAGTTTTGTTCATTTAATCATCAAATCACTCTAACCAACTTAAACATGGTACTTTGCTTTTGAAGGACTAAAACAATGTTTTGAACCATCCCACCTTTTTGTATGATCTATTACTTGGTGGGATGGATCTAACTCATTCGAGAAAGGTGTTATGATGGTAATTTTGTGTAGGGGAGGTCTATAATTTTTTTGGTTGTGAAGCCCTATGTGTGTATTTTGAGTTTTCCTCATGAAATGTGGAGGTTTTGGTATGTCAAATCAAGTTTTGTGAAAAGGAAGCATTATTTTATGATGTTTTGGGCATGTGCAGGTTAAATAAGTTCTATTGGAGGTGTTGGAAATTTTTTAAGAGTGGGGAAAATAAAAATTTCAATAAAACCCTATTGAAGAGGGTTGAAGATTGTGAGATTAGAAGGTGAAGATGAAATATTGTCAAGATGCCTCAAAAAGAAAAGAACACAACAAAGGAGATGAATGAATTGAGAAACTAGTAGATTAAGGATATTAGAGAATTGAAAGATATATTGGCATCCTTAGAAACCAACAAGAGAAAAGAAGTAGTTGAGAGCAATGAGTCAGAAGAAGAATATGATGAATATTTTGAAGATGTTGAAGAAGAGCTTGATCTAGAAGACTAGAGAATGACCAAGTTGATCAAGGCTGTAAAAGGTGACAAATACAAGGTAAAAATAGATGTGAAAAAGTTTGGTGGTAATTTGAACAAAGAGGAATTGTTAGATTAGATAGATTGTTAGATTAGATAGATTGTTTGGATAACTATTTTGAATGTGAAGAGATTCCTGAAGAATAGAGAGTGATGATTTCTAAAGAAAAGCTTAAGGGTCATGCACTTGTACGGTGGGATTATCTATAGTTAGAAAGAAGAAAACAAGGCAAGTCCAAGATTATGGATTGGGACAAGATGGTGGCTATGTTAAAAGTTAAGTTTACTCCTTCATATTATCAAATTCAAATGTTTAAGAAGCTTCAAAATTTGAGACAAAAGGAAATGGATGCAAATTCATACACTAAAGAATTTTATAGATTGAGTAATGAGGTCTAACCACAATGAAAATGAAGATGAGAAAATTTCTAGGTACTTGGGCGGCTTAAGAATGAATATTCAGGATGAGTTGGCTTTGACTAACCCTAGAAATGTAGAAGAATGTTACAAAATGGCATTGAAGGCTGAAGAGAAGGTAAAGAGGAGACAAGAGAAAAAAATGAGAGGAAGAGGAACTTATTCTACTCCAAGGCAAGCAACTAAAAATCAAGAAAAACCAAGCAAGAGAGATGAACAAGTTGTTGATTTCAAAGGTGGATATAGAGGAACAAGAGGAAAATGTGGAGGTGGAAGAAGCTCTAACACATTTGTAGGTAGATGTTATCATTGTCAAGAATTTGGACATCTTTCTTGGAAGTTTCCTAAGAAGGATAGTTCATCAACAAGTGGAGGAGAAAGAAAGTTTGAAAGTAGAAAAAAAATAGTCCATGAAGATAAGGCTGAGAGTTCAAATTCTAATTCACTCCATGCTGCTCCAGAAGTGGGTGAAATTTTGATGATGAAAACTCAATTCTTGAATACCACAAAGGAAAGAGAGTTGCTTCAAAGAAGGGCCTTATTCAAGACAACTTGTAGATGCAAGGATAAGGTATGTAGAGTCATTATTGATTTAGTTTGCACATATAATATTGTCCAATGAGATGGTAGAAAAGTTGCATTTTCAAAGAGTTCCTAGGGATACACCTTATAAGGTATCATGGTTCAATGATAAGAAAAAATTGGTGGTGAATGAACAAGCAAAAGTGGAGTTTCAAATAGTTCAGTATAGAGTTGAAGTCCTTTGTGAAATTCTACCAATGACTTGTTGCCACATGTTGCTAGGTAGGCCTTGGTAGTTTGATAGGTCAGCTATATACCATGGTAGGAAAAACACATATACTATAGAGAAGATCGGGAAAAAAAATGTGTTGACTCCATTGAATGAAGGAGATAATCATGCTTGGGAGAAAGGAGTTCATTGATATTGGTGAAGGTAAGGGAAAGAGTGTGGATTTAGAAGTTAATGCAAACCAAATCAAGGTAATGGGAAGAAAATTATTAAGAAGAATATTTATAGTTGGCAAAGAAAAGTGGATGAAGTGGTGTCTCAGGTTGGTAAAGAGTAGAAATAATGTGAAAGGCCTTTGGAAAGGAAAAAAGATAGTGGTAATTTGTTAGTAGGGACAATCAAGTTCCTAATAGAGTTGAATCAAGTGAGAAAACATTCAAAAAGTGTGAGGATAGAGCTTTGTGAGAATTATGAGGAGGCAAGAAAGAAGATAGTAGTTTGTAATAACAAAGAAATAGTGAAAGAAAAGACAAAGAATAGTGATGATGAGATAGTGATTGATGGCATTAGAAAGACAATGAAAGAAAGGACAAGAGTTAGTGATGAAGTTGATGTGATAGAGGCTATTGATACAGAGAATAAACATTTAAAAATGGATAGTACAAAAGCTTGCAAGATTGAAAGGATTGTGGAAAAGAGGGTAAATGTCAATAAGGATGCTAGGACAATAGGCAATGCAAGTTCAGGTTTGATAGAGACCATTAAAAGTAATAGTATAGTGGAAAAGATAGTGGCAGCCCTAACAAGAACTGGTAAATATAGAGGTATAGTGGATAGTGGTGGAAATGCAAGTGAAAATTAAATTGGACAAAGAATGAAACCAGGTAGAGTGATGGTAGATGAAGAAATGTAAAATACAGATGAAAGGAAAGAATAGCAGTGTTTGAAGTTGGAAATGATGAAAAGTACCCCACAATATAAGGTGAACAGTTGGAGCAAGAATCCAAGAGTGATGATGGAAAATTTGAAGAGAAAAAGGAACTTGAAAAAGGAGATTAAAGAGGACAAAGTAATGAAGGATACAAAGGAGGAAATGTTACATTGCTCTTTCTAAGAGACTTGGAAAAGCTTGAAGCTACGGTGTATGGTGTAGGAGCACCATTAAAGATGTTTTTTCCATTTAAGATTTTGAAATATAGACTCTTGAATTATGAATTTTTGTCTTAAAATAAGTTCATTAAGACCATTGCATGATGTATTTGGTCATTTTTTATAGTATTTAGGGGTCTAGGTGGTAAGGTTTTCAACACATGCAAAACGAGTGCTAAGTGTTAATTTGGAATAATATAAAGTGTAAAATGTATGAAAGCAGGAGACCAACAATCACCTCTTTCAAATAGTGGTTGAGGAAGTTGAAATGATTTTTTTAGGAGGGAAACATTATAAAATTCCATGAGAAACTTGAATGGATGTTAATCATTGCATTAGAAAGAAGAATTTGGTGAATAAAACTCAAATTTCTCCATTTTTTTTGTATTTTCTAGTATAGTAGTAGTTTCTATAGTTCATACAAGCTTTTTAATTCAATTTTTTAATGGAAATTTTATTTTAGTGTTTCTACTTCTCCTTTAATCTAATTTTAGGCTTTCATATTGAGTTTTGTTCATTTAATCATCAAATCACTCTAACCGGCCTAAACAGGGTACTTTGGTTTTGAAGGACTAAAACAATGTTTTGAACCATCCCACCTTTATGTATGATTTGTTACTTGTTGGGATGGATCTAAATCATTAGGTAAAGGTGTTAGATGGTAATTTTGGGTAGTTCTAGAAAATTTTCGGGTGTGAAGCCCTATGTGTGGATTTTGAGTTTTCCTCATGAAATGTGGAGGTCTTGGTATGTCAAATCGAGTTTTGTGAAAGGGAAGCATTACTTTATAATTTTTTGAGCTTGTATAGGTTAATTAAGTTCTGTTGGAGGTGTTGGAAAGTTTGTAGGAGTGGGGAAAATGCATTTTTCAATAAACCCCTAGGGTTTTGACTAAACAAGAAGGTTTCATAGTTTACCCTATGAATGGTGATTTCTCAAAGATCTAATTGTGTATTTAGTGTTTTTAACACATTAGAATTACTTCCCCAATGTTTGATAGAGTTTGGATAAGTCTAGTGATAGGTTGCTTTGGAAAAGTGGGCTAATTTGAGCCCTAAAAGTTGTTATAAGCCTATTTTGAAGGATTTGTTATGAAGTAGTCTTAGGTGAATCATTGATATGTTGTTGACCATCAAAATGGGTTTCTGAAAGTGGATGAGTTTTGGTTTGAAAGGGAGTGGTTGAGAAGAGTTCCCTGATTGAGTTGATTCCCAGTGCTACAAGGGAAAGGGTGAATTTGAAGAGAAGGTGAGATTTTGATGAATTTGTGCTTTGGAATTTGTGTTTACTAATTAGAATTGTGTTTAGTAAAGTTCTAGGACCTCCCCTATTTCATCAATTATGCCTTCATCAAGCATATTATTAGTTTCCTTAGAGGATATTTTTAGAGAAGGGTCTCACACAATGCTTTGGCATTCATTCAAAGGTTTGAGTTCTTGTTCATTTAGTTCCCAAAGTTTATTTACATAAAAATGGAGGGTTTCTCTAAGAGATCCTTCAAAATTCCTTAGTACCCTAATCACTAGATGATTATACTACAAGTCTCTTAGTAGTTGCAAAATGCTCATGCTTTACTAAGCAATAAACACTAGGCAGGGATTCCCTATCCTCTCACATTTGGAAAATGAATGTACGCTATCCATGTGGCCCAATGCATGGAATACTCAGAGAAGGAAATAGTGGAGTATCATTTGGACCTCCTCATAGCCTAACCCAAGATGGATCCCTATGAAAAACTGAAGAATTTTGTTGGAAAAAAATATGCCCATATGCCTCACATAGAATATTTATGGGCCAACTGTCAAGATGGAAAGGAGGTGAGAATGAGGTCTTACATGAGGATGATTACCTAGTTTGTGTGATTGATCAACTTGTTCCTAGTACCTAGCCAGATTATGGAGTAAGATACCATCCTTGACAAGAAATTTGATGTTGTGGTTGAGTTGTCATTGCCACTAATTGATTGGGATGAGGAAGAGGTCAATGACCTCGACATTGTAACAAGACCCATAGAGAACAAAACCAAGAAGTGGGTGGATGCTCAAATCACCCAACTTAAGGCATAGGGTGTTGTATTGACATATGGAAAGCTCATAAATGAGATCAAAAGAAAAATGAATAGTGGAATAGCTATCGCCCTGGCAGAAGAAGCTCCCAAATCTCCTCTTACAACTACATTGAGGAAGAGGAAAGATGTGTCTGATTCTAGCCCAAGCATTAAGTCTATATGTAGAAGGCCTTAGAAGGATAATCTTCAAAGAAGGATAAGAAATTTTTAGGATTCTATGAGATTCCAACCATCAAGGAGGATCCACAACATGAGGGAGAAGAAGAGGCTAAGCAACCAAAGTCATTATGTGCTACTTTTTCTCCCACCATAACCATTGTTGTAGCCACTCCTCCACCTCTTGCATTTTAGGCACTGCCTATTTCTTCACCACCTCCTGTGGAATTTTTTTTTCCACCTTGTGTCCACCTCATCAAAAACCTTGATCATGGTGTTAAACTCCTCCTTGGACACAAAATCCTCATTGTCATCTCCCTCACTGCCCCCGCCATTTCCTACCCTTTCCATCACAATATCTTCAATTGCCATAACTACTATTCCTCCTCTTACCTTTCCCAAAGAATTTTCCAAGTACATGCCAAGAATACCATCCAAGATCTCTAGGGTTATAATGAACCCCACTATTTGAACTATGATCACCCAAATTACTACAGGCCTACCCATTCCTACACCACCCATAGAGCCATTGAAGATGGAGGAAACTATGGAAATATCAAAAGAAATGGAGAAATGACATAGATAAAATACCAAGTGAACGATAGATGAACTAAAAGATCCTTTCAAGGATGGATAATTTGAACACCCTGAGTGTAGAGTGGGAATAAGTGTGTACAAGGTGGTAACTGATGAGGAGAAGTCACAATTTTTAGAGGAGGATGTTGAAGCCCTCAATGCAAAGTACATAATATAAAACTTTGACCAAGAGCTCGAAGAAGAGCTATCTCAACATCTCATGGATATAGGAGAAGAATTTGAATCTAAGAAGTAGCCTCCTAAAGATAAGGAAGACTTTGTAGTCAATGTGGAGATAATCAAGGAGCCTCCACTAGTTGGGAAAGATAGAGGCCTTGTTCAAGAAGAAGAGGTACCACAAAAGAAAGAAGAAGAGAAAGAAGAAAAGAAGAAAGAAGATGCTCCTAAGAAAAGTCCTTAGCTAGAATATCATGTAGAGCTCGAGAAGGAAATAGAAAAGGGGCCTCAGATAGAGGAAATCCCTTAGGAGAACATAAATCTCATTGATTGAGAAAGGTAATAGACCATACATATTGATGACTCAGACAAGGAAGAAGAAAGAATGAAACAAGAGACCCCAAGCCATGAAGAGAAACAACCTTAGCATGAGAAAAAAGAGGAAGGTGATCAAGAATCATTGAAAGGGGAGACTCAGATGCTTGATTGGCTTGAGACATAGTTACAAAAGAAAATATCAATTCTTATGGATCAAGAGGCCTGACTTGAGGCTATATTAGCAAGATCACAAACAAGGACAAAGAAAGAAAAGAAGCCAAGGGTACGATCTCACATCACCATCAATGCATTAGGTTCAAGGACTGTGTAGATAGCCACCACGGTGATATAAAAAGGAGAGAGGGTTAGCTACAACATCTCCACCATTAACTTGGGAACTGCTACAAGAGAGCATAAGATTGATGAATTCTAGGGATTAGTGGCCATAATAGTGGAATAGATGAACAAAGATCAATAATCTAAGGAGGAACTAAAGGCCCAAGTGGCAGACCTCAGTTCCTATATTCAACAATGGACATCTCTAGAGGAAGAAGCTCTAACTACATCCTCTACTCCACCACTCCTCTCCTAGGAAGAAATTTCCATGATGGAAAAGATGAATAATTGGACCAAGGCTACTATAGATTAGTTCTAATGAGTGCTCTATAATGGTGGCATGGGCATAGGCCACACTGTTCGAATGGTGAATAAATTCCAAGAGGTGCATTAGAAGTTGGATTGAACCAAGAAGATCTATCATCAATTCACTGAGCTCTATAGGATTACCTATTCTAAGCTCAAGGCCATTCTCAAAATGCTTGAGAAGACATGGGAGAAGGAGATGACCCGTGTAAAGGATGATCACTAGCTAGTAGAAATGTGGAAAATGGACCTAGATCATAGGAGGGATGTCCAAGAGAGAGTGATGCATGAAGTCAAGCTTGACCTCAAATGGGTCATGGAACATAGGATGGACAAAAAAGAGTACCTAAAGTTGATGATGGATTATGATATGCATACCATGGAATAGGATCTAGAGAAGATCAGACCATACTTCAATAAGAAGATGGAGCAAAGGCCAGAAAATTCACTAATTCCAAAATTCATGTATTTTTCTACAAGATCCTTTGCCAAGTTAGAATAGGTGATTAATGCCACTCCCAAGTGCACAAAGAACTGGGAGCGAATCACTAGTAATCTAGGAAGCTAACCTTCCAAGTTCTTTCGTCTGATATCATGGAGTGGAACAAGCTCCAAGCTCTAATTGAGAAATTTATGGAGTACACCACTCTTCAGAAGAATGAAGGAAAGCCAGTGATAGATGATGAGTTCCTTATAGTATAAGATGAAAACATAAGGTAGTTACTAGAAGAAAAAATTGCTACAGTGTCAGGGCCACTATAGGATGAAATAGAGAAAAGACAAAATTTCATTTTATATTAGTAAATTTTGGGGGTCGGTGAAACCATAATGTAAAATGAATCTTGGCAACATAATGAGAGTAAATTCTAGCCATTCATTTCACTTTTGGAAAACTATAAATAGGGGGTCTCCTCTCATTTTCAATGGAGAGTTGAGTTATTGTAAAGACAAGATAAAAAAAATTTAATAGAATTTCATTGATTTTGGTGGATTCTTATGTTTCTCTCATGTTACATGATTCATCTCCCCATATGTGATAGATTTAGATAGATAGAATTTGTTGTTCCAATTGTTTTCAAGTAGTTTTAGTAATTTAGTTGATGTTTTCCATTGATTTTGAAGAATTTTATGTTGTTGATTCTTTCCATGTTCATGTTTTTTTGCTAGTTATTGATGGTAAGCAACAATGTAAAGCTAGTTTGAACAATAATCCATTGTTGCACTTAAAAATAATCTTTTATTCATGCTTTATGATAAATGAATAACTGAAAATATATGCAAACCTTAGAAGATCACACTAGTTTCATGAGCCTATATGATATTTGATTGAGTGGAACTCAGTTATAGGAAGGCTATCCACTATAGCATCCTCCATTGCCACTATTCATTAGTAATTATAGGTCTAGGAACTCTTACCTCCCTTTTCCCTTTTTACCATTCTTTGAAACAATAGTTTAGGAAAAGTTCCAACATCATTGTAAATCCAAATATGATGTTACACATGGAGTTTTAGACTTCCATTTTGAACTTGCAGCAATTGCACATCACTCTAAACTTCATAAACTCTATTTGAAGATCCAATCTTATTCCAATTTAGCAATTTTCCATGCCCCTTAAGATTACCAGTAAATCACATCAGTCCACTAAGTTTTTTTTTTAAGTCATGAATTGACACCTGAGAAACCTTGGAGTAATCTTCTACAACTTGTTTTTAGGAAGTTTCCTTTCAAGAGAGGTAGTGCACTTGTGTTCTACTTGTGTTGAGAATTGAAAAAATACCCATCAACAAAATTGGCACTAGAGGGAGGGCCTACCTTTTTCTAAGGTAGATTGAATTGGTTCCTTCTCCCCTAAGTGGTTCCAAAGAGTGTTAAGATCTACACCAAGAAAAGGGGAATTCCAAGAGCTACCACCCCCTACCAAGGATAAGAGTGCTAAAAGAGTGGAATCATCTTCATCTGACTCATCCACTCCATCCTTTTCACCTCCATCCTCACCTCTTCCTTCCATCCATTTTCCCAACACTTCCCCTTCCTTTCCAACACCCACTTCCTCATCTCAATCACTCCAAACTACCTCCTAGTTGTCCATCTCCCACAAATAGGGTGCTACTCCTATCCCAACACCTCAAGGCCAAGGCACTACCTTAGGTGTTGCTGCTCCTTTGCAGCCCCAAGTTATTGTTGTATGAAAAGCACCATCTCCACCTCCCTCAATGGCTTGGATGGGTAACAATCCTTCTCCTTTGTCCTTTAATGACTATCATGACATGTCAAAGAACCCATAAGGATTTTGTATGAAGTTTCATCCTCAAGATCTACAAAGGACAGTAGAAGAACATATCAAAATCTTTCAAAAAGAATTCAAGGACATGCAAATAGATCATGAAGATGTGGCTTGTCAGCTCTTTCCTTACTCCCTGGGGGAAGAGGCCTTTTATTGGTATATCAGCTTGTCATAGAGATCCATCACCTCTTGGAATCGATTAAAGAACTCTTTCTTGTAGAAGTATAAGATTCCAATTATCCCTTCTATATTATAACAAAAATTCATGTCTTTTTAGAGAGAAGTCAATGAACTGATCAGCTCCTTTAATGATTGGTTTCATCACACCTACATGAGATTGTAGGCTTCCTATGTGGTTGATGATCCCTTATTTTTATTGGTATATTATGTTTCCTTAGATAACCTCATAGTGGAACTAGTAAAAATAATTTTCCCACCACCCCCCAGGCTAGGAGATGCTTATTCTGAGGCAGTCATAGCAAGTACCAATTTGGGACAAAATATTTCTGGTCTACTACCCTCCTTTGGACTAGCTGCTCACCCAAGATAGATTCAAGGACTTACCCAAGACTTTTCACATCAAAATCTAATCATGAATCAAGTTCCATAGTTGTCGATGGTGCCTTATCTAGGATATCCATTAAATTAGGCACTTCCAATGCCTCACTATTTGCAACTGTAGTAGCAACAAGTTTTTCCTCAAAAATCTTAGGTACCCACATACTTGCAAGGACCTGGATTTCCACCCACTCAGTAGAATAAAACAAAAACACAACCAATTTTCCTCTAGAATCAAGAACCTTAGCCAAACAACAACAAAAAGGATCGTATAGATGAATTGACAGAGATGTTCAAAAAGATGTTAATAAAAATGGCACACCTACAAAATTAGAACAACTAGTTGCAAGCCTCTTAAAGAAACAACCAAGCCAAACTCAATTGGGACAACAGAGAAAATAATGATGTGGGTGCTTCTTCTAGGTAGAGCTATGAGAGAGGTCAAAGTTCTAATCAAGGATTTAAGAGGAGGCCTTCACAAAGACAAAACCAAACTTGGAATATGAGGCCAAATAATGGAGGTGTTCCTATCCCTCTTAATTAGCCAACTAATGTGGATAAATCCATGATTGTAGTATACTTAGCTAAGGAAGCCTTGTCTGGATGGTGCTACATTCACAAAACTAACAGGAATTTTGAATTGGATTGTCTTGAGTTGCAAATAGCTGTAGATATTTTTCAAGTGGAGGTTTAGAATGTCATAGATGGTGTAGGTTGTAGAGACATAGTCCCATACAAACCATATTATTCTTCAATTATCATGGTCAATCAAGCTCCCTTACTGTGAAGTGAAAGTAATGCACCTAAAAGGAGACAGTTGCTCTAGAAGATGAAGAAGAAAAATAGGTAAGTAACAAAGGCTCTCTATCCTAGCTTTTCAAGTTAGTAGACAATGGTCTGGTAGATGAAGATGATTCCTTTGAAGATGAGGTCCAAATGTTTCATCAAAGGGAAACCCCTTATAATTTGAGGAATAGGCAAGTAGGTTAACCGTTCACAACCTCTACTTTTCCTAACAACTTTAGCATTCCGCCTAACCCAAATGATAGCAACAACCTAGGCTATCCTCATGTGTTCACCCAATATTTCAACAATAATAGGAAGTCAAACTAGATCCAAGGCCAACCTACTAGCTCTTCTTAAGGTAAATCCTTTAAAGCTGAAATTAAGGAAATTAGTGAATATGTGGTTGAAGAATTTAAGATGGTAAAAATAACCCTATCTACCTTTGAATTTCTCAAAGTCCCCATAGTTAGGAATGCTTTCTTAAAAATTATTAACGGAATTGTCCCATCTAAAAAAATGCAAGAAGTGTTTACCAAAAGGGTCTCCTTTGATGAGTCACAAAATGGGCCTGTAATCAAGGAGATTTTGGGAATGAAAACAAATCCACCATTAAATATGTAAACAAGAAAACCACCTAATAAGGATCAAATTCAAAGAAAAACCAAGGATAATACCAATGATAAAGATAAAACTTAAGTAGCCCAAGCAGACACACTTATGGGCTTGTTCTAAGGGAAACTAGAAACAGTACCCTTCTTGACCACTATCAGGATATTTGGAAAGAACTTGCACAACTACCTCCTTGATTCAAGAGAATCAACTAATTTCATGCCTCTTGTTGTATGTAAAGCTCTAGGAATAGTTCCTATTCCTTCCCGACGAAAGGAAATCTAGCTGGATAAAATGGAAGTAAATATGTTTGGTGAAATCAATAGGATACCTATGTAGATTTCTACTGATCCAAGGGTGTAGCAAGTCATCAACATTCTAGTTTCTAATATTTCAAACATAGCATAATACAGGGGACTTCACCTAGGGATTGAATGGATATGTTGTGACATACTTTTCTCACTTATGACTACCATGGAAAGGGATACCCACCTAGATCTATATCGAATAGGAGCCCCATATGAAGAATATGATCATAGAATATACCAAAAAAAATGAGGTGTTGTTTTCTAAAATAGAATTGGGAAAATACTTCCCCATGGCTTATCAAGAACTAGAGTTTTAGGAAGAGGAAGTGACTGAAGAGGTCCTCCTCATTTTCTATAGTCCTCCTAATAACTTATTCTATGCACCTCAAAGCATGAAGATGCTAATTGAATTATATGATGAAGAATCCTATGAGGAAAACAACCTGGGATTGTTGGATGGATTCCAAGATTTCATGAAAAAATGTGTACAAGATCAGCTCATTTTAGGAGCTAGAATGAATTTTGAAGAACTCCTACTACCTAGTTGGTGTTTGGTACACAATGCTATCCATTTAGAATTCAAATGTTTCTTGTACCAAATAGTAGTTGACCATATAAGAGGACAAGTCACCCCACTAGGGGGACTCCAAATAGAATAGCTAAACCAAAGATGCATTGAATCTATGCCTTCACCTAAAGATGTCGAAGCAAATGTCCAACCAAGAGAAGAAAAGTGCTCCATTGACTCTAAGGCCCAAGGTTTCTCTATGTTTTGGAAAATGTGCTTCAATGGGTCCAAGTACAAGCTATGATTAGGAGCTAGATTCGAGCTTATCGGTGCTATAGGTAAAACGTAATTTGATGCTCATAGACTCCAATTTTATTGCCCAAACAATGTAGAGGAATATGAACCTTTAGTCCATGGTCTCTTGTTGGCTCTAAGGAAGAAAGTAAAAATGCTACAAGTCTTTGGTGACTCAGATTTAGTAGTAAAGCAAGTCAAAAAGCTATATTCTTTCCATCATAGGAGGTTAGAAAACTATAGGTACAAATCCTGGGATCTCATAAAGGGCCTAGATGTGTTTAACATTTAGTTGATCCCTCGATCCAAGAATCATATTGTTGATTCCTTAGCATAGTTAGCTAGTACTCCCTAATCCCTTTCATTATCTGGCCTAAAGAAATTTACTCTTGAGCTCACCTGTACTCCATCAATGCTAGATAACATCTCCAACTTCTAAGGTTTCAATTATGAAAAACATATCTTAGATTTCATCACAATCTCTGATGTGTTTTCTACTTAGACAATTGATGAGGCAGAACTCGAGGAGGCTGAATTAGAAATAGAGGGAGACATCAATCTCAATACAAACACAATACCAAGAGGAATGGTTCAACTTGAATGAATATTTGACTTAGATCATATCAGATATCAAGATCAACAAACAAATAAGGCTTCCATTAACAATCAGTATGACGCCCACAACTTAGGGACTAAGTTAAGAATGTGTCCATTGGTAAGGTGTCCATGCCAAAGGAAAAGAAAGGGATCATTGATGTCCTACATAAGTACCATGATTTGGTTGTTTGGAGCTATGAAGACTTGAATACTTATGACACCTTGATCATCACTCACACCATCCCTCTCAAGCCGGATGTGAGACCCTTTTGGCAGGGTCAACACACTATCAATACATTTCTAGAACCCATCATCTATAAGGAAGTCTAGAATTTTTTTTCCACAAGGATCATATTCCCAATCAAGAAATCCATGTGGGTGGTCAAATTGGTCCTATTAAGGAAAAATAATGGAGAATTAGATTGTGCATCAATTTCTACAACTTAAACAAAGCCTCAGAGAAAGAAAACTATCCAGTGCCCTCATTTGACAAAGTGTTGGAGAGAGTTAATGGATCTCAGATAATGTCTTTCATGGATAGATACTTTGGATATAATCAAGTAATGGTACAGTATGAAGATAGGCATAAGATAGAATTTACCAAAAAATGGGGAACCTTCGCATACAAAAGAATGTTATTTGGACTAATTAACACTTGTGCAATGTTCCAACATGCCATGGTTATTGATTTCAAGGATATGATTGGAAAATGCATCATCATCTACATCGATGAATTTACTGTGTTCTCAAAGAAAAGTGGGGATCACGTCTTTGATCTATGTAAGGTCTTCCAAAAGTGCAGAGAATTTTGAATATCCTTGAATCCAAAGAAGTGTATCTTTAGAGTTACAGTATGCAAGCTACTTGGGCATGTGATCTCAGAGAAAGCGATTTTGATAGATCCCAAACATATTCAACCCATTCTAAAAATTCAACATCTAGTTAGCAAGAAGGAGTTCAAATCCTTCTTTGGAAAGATCAATTTTGTCAAAAATTTCATCACTAGCTTTGCTAAAATAGTCAAGCCCTTCAATGCTATGCTAAAGTAGGATGCCAAAGTTGAACAAAATCTAGAGGAAAAACAAGCTTTTGAAGAAATCAAGAAAGTGTTTGATAATACACCAGTACTAGTTAGCTTGGATTGCCTAAAGCCATTCTACATCTACTCATTTGCTTCATACCACACCTACACTAGAATATTGACCTAGAAAAATGATGAAGGGAATTAACAACCAATTGCATTCATGAGTTCTCTATTGAAGGATGCTGAGTTGAGGTACTATAATGTTGAAAATAAAGCATATGCCTTAGTCTAAGGAGTTAAGAAATTCTGACACTTTATCTTGTAGAACAAGGTATTCACAATTGTACCTAACCCAACAATTAAGAATTTGTTGATGTAAAATGAGCTAGGAGAAAGGAGAGCCAAATGGGTCACCTTGTTATAGGAGTATGATATGGAGATTCAATCCATGAAGTTGATATGAGGGAAATCCCTCACTCGAATGATAGCGGAAATGCTAGCTGAAGTTGGATATGAGCTCACTGTGTAGTAGTACTAACTAGAAGATGTTTCCCCTAGAGAGTGGTATGATGGCATTTTCTGTTATCCACTAAACAATAAATGCCCATCTGAGTTGCAAGGAGTACAAAAATGAGAATTGAGAATGAAGAGTAGTAGGGTCCATATTGTACAAGAGGAACCCTAAAGGAATTTACCTTAGATGCCTCAAAAAAGAGGAAGGAGCCAAAATACTAAAGTAATTTCATGTTAAATTCAACATTGGTCATGGATCCAGGTCTTCAACTTCCCATAAAATTTTATATGTTGGGTATTATTGGCCAAGGATTTTTAAGGATGTGCAAAATCATGTCAGTACTTGTCACATTTTTCAAGTTTCCACTACTAGAGAAAGAAATGTTATTTTCCCTCTCCAACCTATCCTAGAGGTAAGACTGTTCACTCAATGGGGACTCGACTTCATTGGTCTAGTAAGCCCACCATCCCCTATAGGCCATAGGTACATTCTAACTACATTTGATTAGTGTACTAAATGAAAATAAGCAATAACATGTAGGAAATGTACTACTGAGGTGGTTGTGATTTTTTTATTTTGAATCATTTTGGTTGCCCCTATGCTCTTGTCTATGATAATAGCCCTGCCTTTTCCTCACTTAAATTTTCTAGTTGGCCCTTTGATTATGGGATTGCACTCAAATTCTCATCCAATTATTACCCTCAGGGAAATGACCTAGCTGAATTAATGAACAAAAACTTGATAATTGTGATGAAAAAACTACTCGATAGGAACCCCAAACACTGGCATACCCAGCTGTGTTTTTCCTTCTAGGAAGATTAAACATGCCATAAGGCTTCCCTGGGTGATTCTCCATTCCATCTCATTTATGAATTGGAGCCTATATTTATATCCACTTGAAGATTCCTACCCTCCAATTTCTCAACACTTACTATGAGGAGGGGGACCATCGAGAAGCCTTTTTTTTGAGTTACTACACCTAGAAGAAGTCTATTATCACGCAATTGAAAATTGCACCAAACACCAGTGTGTAGTTAAGAGATGGTTTGATCAGTGAGCCAAAGTCAAGGCCTTTAGGATTGTTGATTTGGTCCTTTGTTGGGACAAGGCCCATGAAAAGAAAGGGGGACATGACAAATTTGACAAGCTCTAGCTTGGCCTCTTTCAGATTTAAAAAAAGAGAGGAGATAATTGCTTTCACCTCAAGATGCTCACTAGGGAGGATGCCTCATTTCCTATCAATGAGAAGTACATCAAACTTTATTTCCCTTCCTGAGCTTTTAGACTCATTACTGTATATAGTTGTTCAATAGTTAGCTTACATTTCCTTTTTCTTTGTTGTTGTGCCTTCGCTTTGTTCTTGCTCACTTTCCTAACTTCTTTTGTTTTTTTGGGAGTGCTCCTCTATTCTTAATGTGGTGGTTGTGCTTGGAATATCAGTAGACCTACTTTTTTGAGTGCTCCTACTTTTTCTTTGGATAAATATTCATTCGTGATCATTGATTTATAGTCATTCCCGTGAAGGAGTTTCCTTACTTGAACTTTGACTTGACCTAGGAGTGAACCCTTGGTTGAATATTCTCAGACTTATCTCAGATTAGATAAAAAAACAAAATTTATTATTCTTTAAGAGCTATACAATGGTTGTTATGAGGTCTCAATAGGTGAAAATCTTAAGTCTACTCTAGTGACCACTGTGATTCTAAACCCACAATAGGCTTCGATGCTTACATGGTTGAGAAAAAGAAAAGGTGCTTAAAGAAAATATCATGGAAAAGAAAGAAAATAATAAAAAATTATCAAACAAGCAATTGTGTGGGTGTATGAGTAACTCTATCTAGGCTATGGATGCCCAACTAGCAATAGAGCAATTCTTGTTCAATCATAGTGACAACTCCATTAGGGCTATGGACACTTGACTAGTAGTGGAGGAATGGCCAAGTTACTTTTGGGGTTAGATAATTTAGGTAACTTTCCTTGACTGATCAATAGCCATTTGTTATGGTTTCCAAAGAAAGAGAATGAACTCACTCCGTACACATTTTTGAGATACTCCTATGACCTAATTTAGCTAAGGATCCTGTCCTCCTTCAAGTTTCTTAGCTCATCCTTTGAAACTAGCTTATGGTTTGCAAAACTAGAAATTTTGGGTTATGAATGAACATTTACCCTTAGAATGCTTGGGAGTTTCTACCATTAGATTCACCAGTTGTTGTGCCTATAGCACACATTCCCTATTCAAAATGTGGACCCTCTCTTTTCTCCTTCACCGGGTTACTTTTTTCCTTTGCCTCATTTTGTGTGCACCCTAGTTTTGAGTTCCAAGTGGTCAAAGAAGTCCAAAGCCATCATCTTTAGTTTACCAAGGTTCACCACGTAAGAAATTTATAATTCCTTGGCCCTTGTGGTGTTTCCTTGGTATTTTTTCATTAGGCTTTCAATTTGGCATCCTTTACCACTTATGGGTCTACCCTTGTGGGTTACCCCTTACTTGTTATAGTCCTACTTTGACTATTTTGCTAGTGGCTGGAACATGGAATCCACCTGCCTAGTGGTCCACACCCTCCATGGTTGTCCTCTCTCACCATCCATCCAATGAAAACTTCCAAGGTTCCATTTGTAGTAAGGGACCTGGCTTTCTCATCATTGCTCCTTCGAATCCTGCACCTAGCTACCTCATTAGTCATCGTACAAGCAACAAATGTAGGTTATTCATGTGGAATTACTTATAAATAGAAGGTATGACCTATTATTTTTACAAACACAAGTTAGAGAATTGTCAGAGCTCAAACAGTCACTGCCTCCTTCGTGCTTGCATGACCTTCTAGCCAATTTCTAGTGTTGCATTCATTGGATTCTTCATGATTCTTAGGTATGTCCACTATTTCCCAATTGAACTATCCTTTAAGTTGAGTTTATAAATTTAACTAAAAGAACTTTAAGGAAAACAGATAAACATTTCTTATTCAGCTGATTCACAACAAAATTCGGCAACAATGCATTTAAACATTCCTCGAAAATCAATCGAATCTAGCCTCTAAAGGCCATGTAAAACTTCACCTCTCCATCATTGTTCTTAACTAGAGCTTTGAGACCCCTACACCCTACAAACCATTTCAATGCCACTGAAAATGACTTTGAAACAAAAACCTAAGCATTGCAACCTAGTGGGTACACCTTTGTGGATGAATGCCACTGTGTCACTATGGATGAACTTACACAAAAACCTAAGTGAAGGTGTGAAACCTAAAACCCTTGTGGGTTTGTCATTGTAGGTAGCCATGTGTGGGTGACCCCCTTTCGGTCATCATTTTAAAATGGTTGTCTCCTACTAGCTGTTGGAACTATAAATTTCTGAGCTTTTTCACATGTTTGCCATAACCTTAAGTTTCCATTGGAATCCTTTTCATAAATGTAGGGGTTTATTTTCATATCATTTTGCTCATATTTTTCCCATGTTTCCCATCGAATCCATTGAATCACGCATCTTTTGCATTCTGGTGCCTATCAGCGTGAGTTCATTAGACTCTCCCCGATCCATGTTGTGTCTTCTGCTAGAAAAACATCTGTGTTGCCTATCGGCAAGACATTTTAATGTCATGGCGACTGAATTTCATTCACTGGCAGTTATCGGCATAACAGTTTCATCATCTCAGTGACGAGAGTGTTCATACTGGCATGAGTTAGGATCATCAGTGTAATGCTTCACTGAACGCATCATGTTTCACCGACCTGTGTTTGAAAGACACATATCGGCATAGGAGTCATATTCGGGTGAAGGTCATAGCGAAATATGAATGTCTTGTCGAAAGGCGTATCAAAGCTTCTATCAGCAAAGGATTGAGGCATTGATATAACATCACGTCGATCTCCACATGTCATACCGACTGTGCACAAGTATTCATTTTGGCCAAATTGATGAGTATCAGCATAAGGTCACAGCGAAAACATTTTGTCTCTTTGACTGGCGCATGTAGAAATGTTTCGGCCAAGCTAAAGGTTTTCGGTAGGTGGTCTTGGCGATTGAGCATTGTCTTATCGACTGGTGACGAGGAATGTACATCGGTGAGACTAAAGTATATTAGAGTAGTGTCTTGCCGATAAGATGTGAAGGGGGTCATCAGCGATAGGTGGACTCAGTCCGTAAGAAAACCGAAATTTCTTGGTGATCTATGGAGAGGTGGTCTTTGGCGAGAGTTTCAACAAAATCAGGGTGTTTCACCGATAGAGCACATCGAGATAAGTCTCAGTGAATGAGATGAAGGAATGGGTTCAGTGTAACTTTTGGCATCGATATGAGTCTCTTCGAAGGATCATTGTCTTGCTGATGAATCGCTTCATTGGTAAGAATTATTTTAGTCGGTAAGAAAACTAAAATGTCTTGGCGAGGTGCCCGGTCTCGCTGATGGAGCACAGGGGGACTTTGTCGGTGGGATTTTACTATTGTCTTGGCAACTCAGGAGATAAAGGAACTTTCGGCGAAACAAGGTGGATTCTCTATAAGGTCTTCCCGACACCATTAAGTTACAATGATAGTGAGTTAGAACAAGGTGCATTTCGGTGAGAGGCTCCTTGGGTCTCGACGAATGGAAGACACAAGAAGTACATATCGGAAAAATGTATTGTAATCTCTATGATATCTCACCGACCCAGATGAGCTATAATAAATGCAAAGATGAAACTGAAAGGGAATAAAAGAATACTATATGGCTTCATTGTGACAAACGAAATGCTACAGTGACGTGCGGGAGACAAATGGGGTTTTAGGGGTTTTCGATATGATGTCTTCATGACTCAGATGTGTTACGACGAGGCACAAAAGACCAAAGGGATGATCAACGATATTGTTTCCTTCGACATACTCACGAGGATGTTATAGTGAATGATTGATGAAGTCTTATGCACTATGGCCGACATGAAAATTCCTAATTGCAACTATTTTCCGATATTGGAATATGAAACGATGTGCCTGTTCGGATACTGATGTATAAATAATCACTCTCAATTGTAAATGAAGTAGTAGGTAAAACAGTAGGATAGAATAGATACAGTTTAGAGGAACACAATGTTCCACAAAAAATGAGATTATGTTGCATATGTAAAATCATGGAGATATCAATGGAAGTCTTTTGATGTGTTGCAATTGTTTCTGGTATCAATTGTTGGTCGTGTTTATTGAAAATATTATTGAAGTTGTCTCCAATTGTGATGTTCTCTAATTGTTTGAATTGGTGTAACAAGTTTACCTCCAGTTTGTTAGTACACATTTGCTGTAACTGTGTGATCAATTAATTGGTTCTTTCTAGTAAAGATTAAATCCTCTAAGTTGATCATAGTAATTAGAAGATATCAATTGGATCATTTAAGAAGAACTCGGTAATTATAATCTTACATTTTTATACAAGCTATAAACCAAATCATATGCTGAACAACTTGAATTCTGCTAGAATAGAGTACTTATCTCAGATTTCTCTTGACTCCACATACCCTATAAGGCACTGGTCTCACCATTCACATCATTCAGTCTCATTCATAATTTTTTACATCTGTTAGTTGAGCATATTAGGATTTAGTCTTCATTTTAGTATACAATTTATTCCAAGTTTGATCCATTTTGTCTACTTCCATATGCCATTGTGGATAAATTGTTGTAGGAAGGAAGATCATAGGTTAAGTCTACTTCATCCGTTATAGGTACACCCACCTATGTCTAGCAGCACCTGAAGTGTAGAAGATTTAATTATTTCAAACCTTGTTCTGTTACCCTAAAATGTACCAAGAGATTGGCAACCTCTTGAGGTATCCTTACCTGCGTTTTTGAGAGATAAGAAATTGGCGACTCTACTGGGGAAACATATTAGAAAATTTGGTTGAAGACCACATTATAGAGTCATTAAAGGAAAGGATATAATTTCAAAAGATTCAGAAGGGGTGATTCCACTGGGGAAAAGATCAAAAGTAATCATTTTCCTACTTTTGGAAAAGTAGGTGGTGACTCTGAAAGAAACATTGCATTTGTTCAAATATGATAGGAAAAAGATCCTCAATGATCTGAAAATGGAGGGTAATCAGGGTGGACCTATTGATCATGACACTCCTCAAGTTGATTATTAATCTTTAACTTTTGAGGAGGTCAAAGCATTGTATGAGTCTCAGAGAAAGGAAATAGAAGAATGGCAGAGGAAAAGGCTACAATTGGACCAGAATGAATATATAGATGTAAGAAGATATTGGGCCCCTCAAGCACCTGATATTACAAATGGATATTTCTACAATGGAGGCGATACATATCATGCACAACAGAGCACTTATCCTCCACAGCCATTAAAGAAAGAAAATGCTTATCCTGTCTGGACAAAGATTGGAAAATTATCAAGAATGCCAGTGCTTTCAGTGTCAAATGCAATTGACAGTTATCAAGAATGTCAATGTGATCAATGTCAAGGGCAACACAATTTTGATTCACTTGGAGATATTAGCTAGAATCTACAACAAGGTATGTATCAGAACCAACAATCTAGAGATGATGAATATTTCAAAAGTCTTTGGGATGCTTTTCTTGACATAAGGAGGTATGGTGGAGAATATTTCACTTCTTTGTACAATAGAATGAGAGAAATTTGTATATAGTTACCTTCTCACCATAGGCCTACAAGGACCATGTTTACTGAGCAATTCATAAAGGTATGGGAGCCTAATTTAGTTCATTGGTCAGAATTATCAATACATCAAGTTTGTGATCACTTGAATAAGTTCATTGATGCCATGGAGAGGAAAGGGTATGGGGACATTACCAATGTTGATTCCAATTGTTGTATTTCTGATGAGTATAGAGGAATTGATCAAGCAATGCATCCAATAGATGATGAGGTATGTGCAAGTCAGTATGATTCCTGTGATAGCTTGCATAATAAAGATGAAGGTACAAGATATCTCTCTTGCTTGATAGATTGTGACAGGGAGAGTAGTGTGTGTTATGAGGGATCAAATGAGTGTTCAGATTTTGAAGATACACCTGAGGATTTTGATCTGCAGCAAGGGGATCCTTTTACCTCTTATGAGGATCAGGATGAAGAGGCAATGGGAAATGTTGATAGTGAATTTTGTTAGAGTAAAGGTTTTAATTTAATCATGTTGATTAAATTACCTTTATTCCTTTCTTAAGATTTCACTTTAGTTTGCATTTTGTGACATTTAATAATTATATTAATTATTAAATGTCTACCTATTAGGGTTTCTTTTAGGGTTGCACAATATCCTTTTATAAGGATTCATCATTGTAATTTATCTCTCTTGGATGAATACATTTTTCAGCTTTCAGAGCACCCTTGCTTGTTTGTCTTCATCACTTCTTTCTGTGACAGGGTATTTGCATGCAGGTGATCCTCAGGGTCTGTGAAGTTGGTTTTCTCAACTTCTACATGGTATCAGAGCTCCAGACCTGCTGCTTCCTATTTGATTTCTGAAGAATTTGGAGCTTCGAGGGTTTGATAGGGCTTTCAGAAGTTCTTCAGCTAATTTGAGATGGTCTTGGTGCAGTTCTCAAATTTGGTTTCCATGCCCAACGATTTTTTTTGTTAAAAAAGAAATCAAATTTTTTTTAAGCGTTTTTTACAAGCGCATGCATCAGATCTAGCATTTTTTTTAGTGGATCTGGGTAACTCCATTTTTTGGGTGCATTTTGGGCCCAAACGGACCTCATAGTTGGATTCAGAGCGGCTAAAAACCCCTATTTTCATATAAAGCACGACCGATTCAGCCACAGTTGATCTGGGAAGCAAAATTTTTTTGGCCCCAAGGCCATACGGCCTCAGGGCACGATTTACGAGGTCAAAAAATTCAAAAAATTTCAAAAAAAAATTGAAAAAACAAGGTTTTTGATTTAATTGTTTGTACGGCCAATGTTATTTTTGGGCACCGCCCGCCGACCACCAAGCGGCCACCAGGCGGCCGCCCGCTAGCCGCTCAGGCCAGTGGAACCGCCCAGCGGCCGCCGGAGGGCCGCTCGGCCAATGGCTGCCACACTGGAGGCCGGCCATGGCCCACCACCGGTCGTCCACCACAACCCTGCCAGAGCTCCGCCAAATGCTGCTCCTCTGCCAGTGCGCCGCCACAGCGCCGCCCGAACGCCGCTCCGCCCAGCCCCTGGTCGCCCAGCGGACCAGGGGTCTCTTTTTTTAGCCCCTGAGGGCCAAACTGGACTTTTTCAACCTACCTTCATGAAATCGGGCATAACTCGGGCATTTTAGCTCAGATTTTTGAATGGAAATAGGTGTTGGAAAGCTGCTTCCGGTGTCATTCTGATGAATTAGGTCTGTTTCCTGATTTTTCCATTTTGATGCTGTATTCTTCAGTCAAAGTCAGAACAAGATTTTTGCACTCCTGGAGCCATATCTTTTGCATACGGACTCTATTTTTCGCAAAGAAAGAGGCGTTGGAAAGGGGTTTCTGTGCTCTTTCCAGATCTATCATTTATTTTTCCAGAATCTGCACCAGGTATATTTTATTCAGTATCTTGTGTTTTCACACATCTGTCAGTTACTTGGACGTTTCAGCACTTGGAAATGATTTGTTTGCGTGGGATGGCTTTATTTGATCTGATTTATCAGTATTGAGGTCAATTTGTCTCAGTTTTTTATTTTGAATAGTTAGCATGGGTTTTTCTACTCACCCTTCAATTGTATTTCTAGAACGGGGTAATTATGAGTCATGGGCAAAGGGTATACTTACACATTGTAGGTGGCTTTATATTTTGCCTTATTTGTATGATCTCATACCTGAACCAGCAACTTTAGAGGGAAAACTAGCTTGGGATATCATTAGAAATCACATAGTAGGAGTTATTTTGTCTAGTGTTGATTCTGACACTATGTGGGCTATATCAGGCATTGATTGTCCTCACTCACTTTGGACATGTCTTTGGGAGATCTATGGAGACCCCAGTCTTTCTCCATTCCAGAGGATCCTGCTTCAGATTGTCTTGTACCCATTGGTTGGAAAGAGAATGCACCCTTTGATCATGATACTTTAAAGGAACTTCAGTATTTAGACACCCTTATATATTCTGATGAATCAGAGGATTGTCTCATAGTTCCTACTCTTCAGACTGAGATTATACATGCATCAGCATCTCTTGTTGTTTCTGATCAGTTTGATATTGCCTCTTCTTTGGCTCCTATTGATTCAGCTAAGCAGGACATAATACATCTTTCAGACATGGCTACTTGGGATTCTTATCTTGTAGGCATTTCGTCTTTGTTTGTAGAGTCCTATATTGCAGATCTGGAGGATTACTTTGAGGATTTTCAGCTCCTCTTTATTGACAGCCATATTCCAGCTGTTAGCCCTCCATCATCAGTGCATTCAGAGGTTGCAGTTTTTGAGTCTTCAGTTCAGTTTGAATTTGACATCTTTTGTTTCAGTTCAGACAGAGAGATTCTTCAGCATCCTATTATGGCACACATCTTGAGACATCTTGGTCCTTCTCTCTTCACAGGGTTTCTTCATCTTTGTCCTTTGGATCCATTTCTTCCCAAGGGGAGGAATATTATATGCCGCTTCAGGATCTCTTTCTGGATTCTATCTCAGGCATCCATATGTGCAACAGGAGTTTCTTCATTGTGGGGGGGCCTTCTAGTCTCTTTCTTTTTCTCCTATGGAGACCATTGTACATGTACTTATATGATAGAAGCTTTTTATGGGGGTTCTTATGTTATCCACCTCCTATCCTTCTATTATTAGTGCATTTATTTCTTTCATCTCTTTTTGGAGTAGAGTTTTTCCCATGAGGTTTTCTCCATTTCTCCATCACCTTTTACGTAGATTTTAGTCGGTACTGGGCACCGATCAAGCCTTGTTGGGTCGGACCCAAGTTTACTTTCTTGCATTGTAGTTACCTTTGCTTTCTTGCATATGTTTGTAGCTGCACTTTTGCTCATCTTAAGGGGGGGTGTTAGAGTAAAGGTTTTAATTTAATCATGTTGATTAAATTACCTTTATTCCTTTCTTAAGATTTCACTTTAGTTTGCATTTTGTGACATTTAATAATTATATTAATTATTAAATATCTACCTATTAGGGTTTCTTTTAGGGCTGCACAATATCCTTTTATAAGGATTCATCATTGTAATTTATCTCTCTTGGATGAATACATTTTTCAGCTTTCTCAGAGCACCCTTGTTTGTTTGTTCCATCTCTTTCTCAAGGGACCTGCACGGCATGCGTGATCTTCTAAGGTCAGTGAAGTTGATTTCTTGAACTTCTACAAATTTTAATGCTCTAGTCAAGTACTGAAAAGCTACAACGATACATGCGATGAAGAGGAGGGTTGTAAATTTGAGAATGGTTTCCAAAAAATTTCAGGCCCATGGCATGATGAAGATTTAAAAGAGGATTAGATAATTTTTTGCAAAGGTTTTCCCCAAAATGAATTTTAGGTATTTTCAGATCCACTTGATGTTGAGCAAAAGGTATTTTTAGATAAACAAAGTGATGTGTCAAGTTATGGAAAAAGTGACTGTGCTGGTAATTTTTCATTCTCAGTTGATCCTGGGCCTCTTTTTGATGATGACAAAAGTGATGAGTATGACTGTAATAATGAAAATGTGGAAACATATTCACTCAGCTGTGAGCAAATTTTAGATTTGCTGACTCTTGACTATTAGATATATACACATGAAGCTGATCCTGAAGTTCTTTATCCAACTTGCATTTGTTTTGACAGTGAAAATTTTTTGTGCAATGATTCATATGATTCTCAGTGCCTTTCTCAAGTTGATAGTGAAACCTTTGAGGTTGGCCAAATGCATGTGTCTGTTCAGAATGAGGTATGTGTTTTTGAAATTTCTAACTCATGTGGAGAAGACATTTTTCTGCATACCAAGGATGATAATGTTCCAGATTTGATTGGTTCATATATGCTTAATATTGAAGGTTTGAGTCATAGGGGTATCAAAGAAATGCAAAGGGTTTCAAATTTGCTTGTTTCAGACAATGTTGGTCTGATAGAATTTTTTATTTCTCAAGAGGGGCACTTTGATTGTGAAATTTTAATACAGCTGAGTGAATGCTTTATGATCCATAAAAGTGAGAAAGATAATAAGGAATATTGTATTTCATATGCATGCATCTTGAATGTTGAAAATAACAAGGGTTTGTCCCAAGATGTTGAAGAATTTGAACTATAGGATGGTGTAGGGATTTTGGGCCAAACCGAGCATGATGATACTCTAAGAACTTGCAATAAAAATGACATGAAGGATTGCATGAGTATCTTCAGGAAGAATTTGATGAACTCAACACAAAACCAGGTGTTTGATAGGGGAAGGCTTGGTTTGAGTTTCAGATTGTAACAGCTCAGGAAAGGTGAAATTGAAACACAGAGGATTGAGGGTTGCCAGTGCATGGACAACTCTTGTGTATCCTCTCTAAATTTCCTTTCCATGCACAGTAGTTTAGGGTTCTGGTTCATTTCCATTTTGCATTCACCTCCATCTTGCATTCATTTTTCATTCATTCCTTCATGCTTCATTTCCATTAACATTCCGCTCACTGGCTCATTTTGTGTTTGGTCTTGTCTGCTCACCCAAAGATTTTGGATCCTTGCAATGATTTCACTATCATTCATGCCCAGACGGAGCCACTGTTGAAACTATAAATTTCTGAGCTTTTTCACATGTTTTCCATAAACTTAAGTTTCCATTGGAATCCTTTTCATAAATGTAGGGGTTTATTTTCATATCATTTTGCTCATATTTTTCCCATGTTGCCCATTGAATCCATTGAGTCATGCATCTTTTGCATTTTGGTGCCTATCAGCGTGAGTTCATTATTCTCTCCCAGATCCATGTTGTGTCTTCTGCTAGCAAAACGTTTGTGTTACCTATCGGCAAGACATTTTAATGTCATGGCGACTGAATTTCATTCACTGGCAGTTACCGGCTTAACAGTTTCATCATCTCGGTGAAGGGAGTGTTCATATCGGCATGAGTTAGGATCATCAGTGTAATGCTTCACCGAACGCGTCATGTTTCACTGACCCGTGTTTGAAAGACACATATCGGCATAAGAGTCATATTCAGATGAAGGTCATAGCAAAATATGAATGTCTTGTCGAAAGGCGTATCAAAGGTTCTATCGGCAAAGGATTGAGGCATCGATATAATGTCACGACGATCTCCACATGTCATACTGACTGTGCAAAAGTATTCATTTCAGCCAAATTGATGAGTATTGGTGTAAGGTTATAATGAAAACATTTTGTCTCTCTAACTAGCGCATGTGGAAATGTTTCAGCCAAGCTAAAGGTTTTTGGTAGGTGGTCTTGGCGATTGAGCATTGTCTTACCGACTGGCGATGAGGAATGTACATCGGTGAGACTAAAGTATATCAGAGTAGTGTCCTACTGATAAGATGTGAAGGGGGTCATTAGCGACAGGTGGACTCAATCGGTAAGAAAATTGAAATGTCTTGGTGATCTATGGAGAGGTGGTCTTCGGCGAGAGTTTCAACGAGATCATGATGTTTCACCGATAGAGCACATCGGGATAAGTCTCAGTGAATGAGATGAAGGAATGGGTTCGGTGTAACTTTTGGCATCAGTATGAGTCTCTTCGAAGGCTCATTGTCTTGCCGATGAATGGCTTCATCGGTAAGACTTATTTCAGTCAGTAAGAAAACTAAAATGTCTTGGCGAGGTGCTCAGTCTCGCCGATGGAGCAGAGGGGGAATTTGTCGGTAAGAGTTTATTGTTGTCTTGGCAACTCGGGAGATAAAGGAACTTTCGGCAGAACAAGGTGGATTCTCTATAAGGTCTTCCCGACACCATTAAGTTACAACGACAGTGAGTTAGAACAAGGTTCATTTCGGTGAGAGGCTCCTTGGGTCTCGGTGAATGGAAGGCACAAGAAGTACATATTGGAAAAATGTATTGTAATCTCTGTGATATCTCACTAACCTAGATGAGCTATAACGAATGCGAAGACAAAACTGAAAGGGAATAAAAGAATACTATATGGCTTTGTTGTGACAAACGGAATGCTACAGCGACGCGCGGGAGACAAATGGGGTTTTAGGGGTTTTCAATATGATGTCTTCATGAATAGGATGTGTTATGGTGAGGCACAAAAGACCAAAGGGATGATCACTGATATTGTTTCCTTCAGCATACTCACGGGGATGTTACAGCGAATGATTGATGAAGTTTTATGCACTGTGGCCGACATGAAAATTCCTAATTGCAACTGTTTGCCGATATTGGAATATGAAACAATGTGCCTATTCGGGTACTGATGTATAAATAATCACTCTCAATTGTAAATGAAGTAGTAGGTAAAAAAGTAGGATAGAATAGATACAGTTCAGAGGAACACAATGTTTCGCAAAAAATGAGATTATGTTGCATATGTAAAATCATGGAGATATCAATGGAAGTCTTTTGATTTGTTGAAATTGTTACTAGTATTAGTTGTTGGTCATGTTTATTGAAAATATTATCGAAGTTGTCTCCAATTTTGATGCTCTCTGATTGTTTGAATTGGTGTAACAAGTTTACCTCCAGTTTGTCAGTACACATTTGCTGTAACTGTGTTATCAATTAATTGGTTCTTTCCAGTAAAGTTTAAATCCTCTAAGTTGATCATAGTAATTAGAAGATATCAATTGGATCATTTAAGAAGAACTCGGTAATTATAGTCTTGCATGTTTATACAAGCTATAAACCAAATCATATGCTGAACAACTTGAATTCTTGCCAGAATAGAGTACTTATCTCAGATTTCTCTTGACTCCACATACCCTATAAGGTACTGGTCTCACCATTCACATCATTCAGTCTCATTCATATTTTTTTACATCTGTTAGTTGAGCATATTAGGATTTAGTATTCATTTTAGTATACAATTTATTCCAAGTTTGATCCATTTTTTCCACTTCCATATGCCATTGTGGATAAATTGTTGTAGGAAGGAAGATCATAGGTTAAGTCTGCTTCATCCATTATAGGTACACCCACCTAGGTCTACCAGCACCTGAACAGTAGAAGGTTTAATTATTTCAAACCTTGTTCTATTACCCTAAAACGTACCAAGAGATTGGAAACCTCTTGAGGTATCCTTGCCTGTGTTTTTGAGAGCTAACACTAGCCTCTCGCATAATGGGTTCCACTAAGACCATTTCCTTTGAATGCCTAAATGAAGTTTCAAATATGGGTCTCTCATTGCAGACTTTTTTCTACACACCACTGCCATTTCACATGATTCCCTCCAATGGAAAACCCTTTGCCTCTTCTTGCCTTGTAGAGCCCTCACATCCTGGTGATGCCTCAAGCTCTTAGATAGAAATGTTAAGTCTTGACCCTTCATGGGATGAACTTTGTGGGGGTCTATTTGTGAACTGCCCCACCACCTTGGCCACTATTCTAAATAGCCCTAGAAAGTCATCGTTCCAACCTACAGATTTTGACCTCGCCATCTCCCCTTAGATTGTTAAGCATAAAAGGACTAAGTAAAAGTGCATTGCAGGTATTCCTTTGCAAGATGTTGCCTATGGACTACCATCATCTATTTTCCACTCACAAATGGTCACAAGTTTCCTTCCACCTACCTTGTGGAGCCTGATCCCTCTACTGCCATTTGAGTCCCTCCAAGAAAAATGTTTAATGCCATGATCTTCTATAGACCCACTAGTGTAGATCACCTCTTGTGGGCCACCATTTGTTCAGTGTCATCCTTGAGTAGCCATTTGCTAATGACCTTCTACTAACCCTTTCCCACAAATTTTGAAGAGACCAAAACTCGAAGGCATAAACTCAGACTAACCAAGTCACTTGCAAACACCCCTATGTGGTATTCCCATTTTAGGTTTCCATCCTGTAACCATTGTTTCTCAATGACAGAGCTTTAAATGTGCATGGTGTCCCCTGCCTCTACATGCCTCATACCCACATAAGCCAGAAGATCAATTGGATGCCTCTAATAAATTTGTGGTTGATTGCCTAGCATGACAAATTCCTTAAAGTCCTAATTGATCTCCAAAATTTTGATGTAGAATTTTGAGTGTGGGTGGCCATCTGTGGGCCACCATGCCCCGATTGTTGTTTTACTCTCGACTACTCCTAACAGCTGACAACCCAAGGAAACCTGCATCCCTAGGATTGCATTGCTATAATTGACCCAAATGAGTGCCAAAATATGAAAATTAATGGATTTCATGATATTTTAAAGATGAATTATTGGGTCAAACCTTCATTTTGAAGGATTTCACTAACGCTTCCTCAATCTTTATGTAAATTTGCTTACCCCACCATTATTTGTAGGATTAATGGAATTTGTTGTGGGCACATTAGGGAAGTTCTTAGAAAAAGAAAATTGAAAGAAGACTTTCAAAGAACTGAGGGTAAAAGAGGAGAAGGACCAAATGAGGTATTCATTCCATGGGGTGGAAATCACCGCTAAGGTTACCTCAATGTGGGATTTGATATCAGATACCAACTTGGGACAATTCAATATAGATTGATTCTAACAAAGAATCATGAGAAACCCCATCACTAAGAACACGTGGAAGATCTAAAAGAGTGGCCCAACCAAGGCAGCCAGCTTCCCACCTGCAATTGAGCCCCAAAACTTGTAATCAAATGCAAATAATTCTACCATAGTGGTAATAGAAAAATCACAGATCATGAGGGTAGGGTGCTGGAAGATCTATCTTCTCGGTCCATAGATGAGACTTTTCATATCTCTACATTTGACCCCATGGAGAAAACAAAGAGGGGATACACCCAGAACACATGTAAAGCTAATCCCATAGCATGTAAGAAGCTAATCAACCAATATTGGTTAAAAGAGAAGAGGGGTAGTGCCACCAAGGTGCCACAAGATCTTTTCCAAAGTGACTTCAATGAAGAGTACCATGGTCTAGTTATTCTAGTAAGTAGAGTAATGGGCCTCTTCAATGTGACTTTCTTCCGAGAGTGGATGTTTTATTTTATTAAAGAGATCATTTATGGAAAGGATAAATTCGATTGGACCAAGATCATTAGCAAAAACATCTATGCACAATTCATGGCCATGAAGAAGACATCCCAATTCTACATGACCTCCTATTTGGTATACCTGATAGCAGAGGCATTCCCATATGAAGTCCTCTTTGTTGTAGGAAATCCAAATCTAGGAAGTAGGGAGCTCAAGGTATATGATCACTACCCACAGTTGTAGTACATGAACTTCAAGAGGGAGTACTGGAGGGTGAATGATTCCTTCATGAAGCATATTATAAGGCTCCTTGGAGGATATTTTTAGTGAAGGGTCTCACATAGTGCTTGTACATGCATTCAAAGGTTTTGTTTCCTATTCATTCAGTTCTTGAATTTTATGTACATCAAAATAGAGGGTTTCTCCAAAAGACTGTACATGCTACCCTAGTACCTTAATGACCGAACGATTATACTGGAAGTCTCTCAGAAACTATAGAATGCTCATGCTTTATTGAGCGATAAACACTAGGAAGGGATTCCCTACCCTCTCACATTTGGACAAGGAATGTACACTATCCATGTGGCCCAATGCACAAAATACTTAGAGAAGGAAATAGTGGAGTATCATTTGGACCACCACATAGCTCAACCTAGGATGGACTCGTATAGCAAACTAAAGAAGTTTTTTAGAAAACACTACACTCACTTGCCTCAAATAGAAGATTCCTAAGCCAATTTCCAAGATGACAAGGAGGTGAGAATAAGGCATTACATGAGGATGATGGCCCAGTTTATGCAATCGATCATTTTTTTCCTGGTACTTGACTAGATTGTGGAGGAGGAAGATACCATCCTTTTTGAGAAACTTGATGTTGTGGATGAGTTGTCATTTCCATTAATTAATTGGGATGAGGAATATGTCAATGACCTTGACATTGTAACAAGACCCATAAAGAACAAAACCAAGAAGTGGGTGGATGCTCAAATTTCCCAACATAAGGTATAGGGTGTTGTGTTGACATATGGTGAGCTCATAGATGATCTCAAAAGTGAATAGGATAGTAGAAAAATTACTTCCCTAGCAGAATAAGCTACTAAATCCCCTCTAGCAATTAGATCAAGGAAGCAAAAATATTTCTCTGAGTGCTAGTCTAAGCACAAAGTCTATATCGGGAAGGCCTTAGAAGGAGAATCTTCAAAGAAGGCCAAAAAATCTTGAGGATTTAGTGAGATTCCCACCATTAAGGAGGACCCACAACATGAGGGAGAAGAAGAAGTTGAGCAATCAAAGTAACAACATGCTAGTTTTTCTCCTGCCATAACTGCTACTGTTGACACTCCTCCACCTCCTACATCTTAAGCATTGTTTGTTTCTTCACTACCTATTGTGGAAATTTCTATCCACCTTGAATCTAGCTCACCAACAACCCAGATCATGGTGTTAGACTCCTCCTCAGCCATGAAATCCCTGTTGTCATCCCCCTCACTACCCCTATCATTTCCTACCCTTTCCACTATAGTATCTTCAATTGCAACAATTACAATGCTTCCTCTCACCTTGCCCAAAGCATTTTCTAAGTATATGCTAGGAATACCAACCAAGTTCTCTAGGTTATAATGAACCCCATTATCCAAGTTGTGATTGACCACATTGCTATAGGCATGCTCGTTCCTCCACCACCCAAAGAGCTATCAAAGATGGAGGAAACTATGCAAATATCAGAAGAAATGGAGAAAAGACCGAGAGAAGCTACCAAGGGAATAATGAAGGAACCAAAGGATCCTTTCAAGAATGACTACCTTGAAAACCCCGAGGGTAAAGTGGGAATAAGTGTGTACAAGGTGGAAAATGATGAGGAGAAGTCACAATCTTTAGAGGAGGATGTTGAAGCCTTCAATGTGAAGTACATAATATAAAACTCTAACCAAGAGCTTGAAGAAAAGTTGTCCCATTATCTCAAGGATATAGGAGAAGAGGTTGAATCTAAGAAGTAGCCTCCTAAAGATAAGGAAGACACTATAGTCAACATGGAGACATTCAAGGAGCCTCCACTAGTTAGGCAAGAAAAAGGACCTATTCAAAAAGAAGAGGTACCACCAGAGAAAGAAGGAAATAGAAAAGGGGCCTCAGATAAAGGCAATCCTTAAGGATAACATAACCTTGACTGAGTCAAGAAGGAAACATACCATACATATTGAGGACTTAGATGAGGAAGAAGAAATAACCAAAAAAGAGACCCTGGGCCATGAAGAGAAACAACCCAAACATGAGAAGAAAGATGTAGGTGATCACAAATCACCGAAAGGGGAGACTCAGATGCCTAATTGGCTTGTGAAGTAGTTACAAAAGAAAAACCTGAATCTCATGGATCCAAAGGCCTAACTCAAGGCTATATTGGAAATAGTGAAAATGAGGGAAAAGAAATAAAAGAATCCAAGAGTACAATCTTGCATCATCGTCAATGCATCACAATCAAGGACTATGTAGATAGCAACCCTCATGACAGATAAAGGAGAGGGGGTTAGCTACAACATCTCCACAATTAACTTGGGCACTACTATAAGAGAGTAGAATATTGATGAATTCCAGGGATCAATGGCCATGATAGTGGAACTGATGAATAAATATTAGCCTTCTAAGGAGGAACTAAAGGCCCAAGTGGCAGACCTCAATGTCTATATTCAATAGTGGATATCTATGGAGGAAGAAGCTCCAACTACATCCTCTACACCCCCACTTGTCTCCTAGGAAGAACTCTCCAAGATGGGAAAGATGAAGAATTGGACCAAGGCTATGTAGATTCATTCCAATAAGTGCTCTAAATGGTAACATGGACATATGCCACACTGTTCAAATGGCCAATAAATTATGAGAGGTGCAAAATAAATTAGAGGGAACAAAGAAGATCTATCATCACTTCACCGAGCTCTATAGGATTACCCATCCTAAGGTCAAGGTCATTCTCAAAATTCCTAAGAAGACATGAGAAAATGAGCTAGCCCTCAAAAGTGATGATCACTAGCTAGTAGAAATGTGGAAGATGGGCCTAGATCATAGGAGGGATGTCCTAGAGAGAGTGTTGCATGAAGTCAAGCTTGACCTTGAATGGGTGAAGGAACATAGGATGAAAAACTAAGAGTACCTAAAGCTGATGACATATTATGATCTGTCTATTGTGGAACTAGATCTAGCGAAGATCAGGCAAGACTTCCATAAGAAGAAGGAGCAAGGAGCCAAAAATTCACTAACATTGGAATTCATGGATTTTGCTACAAGAGCCTTCAACCAGTTAGAATAGGTGATTAAGGCCACTTCCAAGTGCACAAATAATTGGGAGCTAATCACTAATAGATCTAAGAAGATTACCTTCTAAGTTTTTCATCCTGATATCATGGAGTGGAACAAGCTTCAAGCTCTGATCAAAAAATTTGTGGAGTACGCCACTCTTTAGAAGAATAAAGGAAATCTAGTGATAGATGATGAGTTCTTGATAGTATAAGTTGAAAAGGGAAGGAAGTTACTAGAAGAAAAAACTACTACAATGTTAGGGCCACTATAGGAAAAAATAGAGAAAATACTAAATTATATTTTATAATAGTAAATTTTAGGGGTAGGTGAAAACCCAATGCAAAATGAATCTTGGCTACACAATGAGAGTAAATCTTGGCCATTTATTTCACTTTTGGAAAAATATAAATAAGGGGTATCCTATCATTTTCAAGGGAGAGTTGAGTTGTTATAAAGGCATGCTACAAAATTTTTAATAGAATTTCATTATTTTTGGTGGATTATTGTCTTTCTCTCATGTTACATGATTCATCTCCTCATATTTGATAGATTTAGATAGATTGAGTTTGTTGTTCCCACTATTTTCAAGTAGTTTTAGTAATTTAGTTGATGTTGTGCATTGTATTTGAAGAATTTTATGGTGTTGGTGTTTTCCATGTTTATGCTTTTTGCTGGTTATTAATGATAAACAATATTGTAAATCTAGTCTTAACACTAATCCATTGCTACACTTAAAATTCATCTTTTATTCATTCTTTATGGTGAATGAATAGTTGAAAATCTATAGACCTTAGAAGATAGGACTAGTTTCATGAGACTGTATAATATTTGGTTAAGTGTAGCTCAGTTATAGGAAGGTTGTCCAATGTAGAATCTTCGATTGTCATTGTTCATTAGTAGTTGCAGGTCTAGGAACTTTTACCTCCCTTTTCCCTTTTGAACTTTCTTTGAAATAGTAGTTTAGGAAAATTTCTAGCATCATTATAAAGCCAAATATGATGTTGCAAATGGAGTTTTAGACTACTATTTTGAACTTGAAACAATTGCAAATCACTCTTGAAACTTCATAAAATCCATTTGAAGATCCAATATCATTCCAATTAAGCAATTTTACATTCCCCTTGTGATTACCAAAAAATCACATCAATCCACTAAGTTGTTTTTGCAAGTCATGACCTAACACTGAAGACACCTTTGGGCAATCTTCTACAACTTGTTTGTAGGAAGTTTCCTTTCAAGAGAGGTAGTGCACTTATGTGTTTCCTAAGTTGAGAAGTGCAAAAACACCCATCAACAAAACCATGCTACTCAAATGTTGGATAAAGCTTCTCTTTCTACTATGTGTGTTGCCTCCCCTAAGGCCCCAATTAGTCTTACTCTCTAGACAAAGATTTCTCTACCATGGTTTCAGCTTCCCGGGTCTATGATTTGGAAATTTCACTTGATGTTCCTATTTCTCCACCCATTATATCTTCTGAAAGGGCTTCTCCTGCTTCCTTCCTAAAATATTTAAACCTTGGTTCCACTTCTTCTTAGAATTTTTTGCAATACAGGAAGAAGTGTACTCCTAAGTAGATCTCTATTTCGCTTGATGAGCCTTTGGGAAAAATATTTTGGGTTGAAGCTTTGGTGCTTGAGTTGTACCTCTCTAGTTTTTTCTATACTTTTTGGGTAGCTTGTTGGCCTAGTTTTGGTTTGAACTATTGGCTAGAAGGCCTAATTTATATAGTTGTTTCATTTAGGTTTGAGTTGTTGGTCATGAGCCTTGTTTTATGTTCATCTATGTGATCAAGGCCTTAAACAATTCTTTTTTAATCAAAAACATATATAAATCCATATAATATTTATTAAGAAAACATAATTATAAAATTTAACTTCTCCAAATAAAACAATGATTCATAAAATATGTCAATTTCTTCCATTTTTTTCACATTGCATTAGATGAAAATATTGATGTGTGTATATAGAGAATATTTACCCATTATACTTCAATTTTTTTGGTATGTACCTACTTGTATATATGTAGTGTCCAAAATTGTCACCCTTGAAAATTTCACGTTATGTTTTAGACCTCTAAAATATTGAGCCTAATTGACCTCCTAATGTCGTAAAATTATCTATCCTAGATATGATATGTATCTTATTTCAATAAACTACAAGCATTGAATAAATGCATCCAATTCATATGGTATTCTCAATATTTAATTTAATGTCCTAGAAGTTTGAGATAGGACATGTACACCCTTGGGAATAGGGGTCCACCTTCTTAGCTAGGACCAATTTTTTTGCATGTTGGTGGATTTTTAACATTCAAAATTTAAATTTGAAGTGTCAACTTTTGGGATCTATTTTTTGGAAATTGGGTAAATGCATATAAATACCTAGTATTTTCACCATTTGAAACTAGAAGTGAAAGAATCAAGAAAGAGGTGAACATTGAGAGCATTCAAGAGCAAATAAAGAGAAACATTTTAGAGATTTATTTTATCAATTCAAGATTCAAGCATTATGTCTATTGAAAGTTGTTGTCATTGATGTCAACATTGATTAATAGTTTCCTATTAATATCAACACTTGGTGAGATTGCTACAAATGTTTGTGAGATTGTTGGTAGTGGTTGTTGATGATACTTAGTGATTTTTTTGTGGTTTCCATGTTAACAAAATTTGAAAAGTAACATGGATTACTGACATCAATTGCCATTATTATAGTTCTTAAGTGGGTTAACATTGATATATGGATATACCTTGCTAAATTTCATGGTTGGACATCATGCCTTATATGATGGTTGATGAAGTTCATAGTTGGATGTCATACCTAATCAAAGAAGTATCAAGAAAGATTTCTATCAATAGAGTTGGTTTCATAATGATATATTAAAATGATGATTAGAAGAATGACTAATAGTGGAGAGATGTTGTTGAAGGTTTGTGGCATGTCTTATGCTCTCTCCTATTGTTCTTGATAATGAATTTTTCGCTAAAAGAAAGCTCTAGTCTCTGGAAGGGTATTTAAATGTTTCTAGTATAAGAAGTATTTTAGTCTATTAGGGAGAATGCTCCACATTTCTCCACTATTAAAGATTTGGTCTTGCAGTTTCGGATTCAATATTAGTTCTTTGTGGACATTACAGTCTTATCCTTTTTCATGACCTATGTTCCGAAGGAGGTTCCAATGAATTGCATTAGGTTGAAAATATTTTTGGTTGTCTAGAATAGTCTAGGAAATGCTCTACATTCTATGTATTCATGTATCTACTCATGCGGCTTGGTTTATATGCTCTCAATATTTGTGTAGTGTCTCAATTCCAATTTCAAGTGATGAAGTGGTCCACAAGTTGTTCTTTTAATCTTATATGCCATGTTTATGCATTCCATGCTTCCTTAATATAGTTTTTCATTCTTGTTTGTTTTGTGGTAGTTGTTGATGACATGGTAGTATGAAATAAGTTGTTGGAAGTGTGTTTTGGTGTTCACGGAACATCCCCATGTGATCTGAATGTTTCCATTTGTCCTTTTTGGTGCTTCATTATGTCTTGAGTTGGCCTTCTAGTTTATTTGTAGACATATAACTAATAGGGTCTACTATTTTTCTTATGTCATGTGCTTGGAGATTGATGCTAGTAATTGAAGACATGTTATGATAGATATGGGGCCTAGCCTATCTTATTTGGGACCGCATCAAGTAAACTCAATTGGAATTATGTTTTTAGGTCAACTAGTTATGTGCTTCAAAGTTTCATCTACATGTTTCATTGATGCCAACTTAGATTGATGTGCACTAGTGTGTAAATTATTTTTTATCACATTAAAAGATGCAATAAGTAATTTTTTGATCCTTTCTATCGTTTGGATGGGACCACACTATGTGTTTGGTGGACAACTTATTGAAATAATTGATTATCTTCTTACTAGTTGAACTAATTTAATTTTTTGAAGAGTTGAGGTGGCTATAAATGCATGATCATTTTGGATGCAACATGATGGAGTAGTGTACAAGTGAAAATAAGTGTGTTTGAATTGTATTGAATATCCAATAGAGATATTGCTAAAGTGACTTAAAGAAAAGATCAATTTTTCTTTAATTCCTCAATCAAGAAAGTCAAATTTTGACAAATAGTGTAATCTCTTATATAAAGTTTTAGCATCTTTCACTGAGATAGTGAATCTCATCAAGTCCTTTCTATATTTCTCCTAAAGTTAGTTGGTGCTTCAATGTTGCAAGTCATTTCTATCTTGCTTTAAGGAATTTAGTTAACTCTCACTATGGTTTTCCCTCATTTGGTTTTCCATGTAAATCTGGTGTTCTCATGTGCATGTGTTTTCTCTGTTGTATCTTTCTTTGCTATTGATTTAATTAAAAGTGGAATTGATATATCATTTATTTCTAAGGATTTTTTTATCATACTAAGTGTTTAAACTATTATATATTTTTAATGGTTTTAGTTGAGATAAGAAGGTTGTATTGTGTTGAAAGTTTTAAGGTCTGAAGGGATTAAGTTTTGTGTAGAACAATTTAGACCCCATCTTAGTCTTTGAGTGTATTCAAAAATTTGTATTAAAGTTAAGTTCCTCTAAAGAAGCTTAAAAAATAGATTCAAAGATCTAGGATGACACATGATGGTTCATCCAAGGTTCCTAGGCTTGATGGGACTAATTATGATTTCTAGAAATTGAGAATGGAAGGACACCTAAAATCTCTAGGGTTTGGTGTTTGGAAATCAGTCAAGGATAGTTATGTTGGTCCTATTATCCCTCCAATAGATCAAACTAAAATTAGGCTATACGATTGCATTGCTAAGGCTAAGAATGCTCTCTTATGTGGATTGGATGATTCTAAACTTTTGAAGGTAATGAATTAAAAAATTTCTAAAGACATATGGGGTAAGCTTAGTAGTATATATGAAGGTGATGTAAAAGTGAAGCAAGATAGGATGAAAATTTTTATTTATGCAAATTTGAGACTCTAAGGATGATAGAGGATGAGAATATTACAAGCTATATGCTTCAGGTACATGAAGTTGTTTCTAGCATCACTATTCTTGGTGGAGAAGTAGAAGAATGTGAAATAGTGAAGAAGGTTTAGAGGTCTCTCCCAAAATATTATTGTCATAAAGTGTCCACCATTAAAGGGTCAGAACTTATTTTAGTATTTAGTTAATGAAATTTTTGGTGCTCTTAATACCTTTGAAATGAGAGAATTTGATCAACATGTTATAAAAAGGGAATCTACATTCAAAGACAATAAAAATATTGAAGATGAAGTTGTTGATAAAAATGATGATCGTGATGAACTTGAAGCTAGATTTTTTAGAATAAAAAAGAAAGGAATTGGTAAGTACAAAGGTAAGTAACCCTTCAAATGTTTCAATTATTGAAGAATTAGTCATTTTGCATCTAAAGGTTCCTATAAAGAATCTATTGATGATAACGAAAGAGAAAAGAGCAAAAGAGGTTTCTATTCTAAGGAAATTAATTATTCCTCTAAAGATGAATATAAAGACTCAAATGATGAAAACATTTTCATGTCTTTTGGAAGGAAAATAAGAGCAATATTGGATAATGTAAGAATTTGAGTACCTTACAGAGAAAAAAGTTCATTAAAAGATCAATGGTAGTATGAACTTCCACTCATGAAAAGGAAGAATCAAATTCTTGGATAATTGATAGTGGTTATTATCACCACATGACTAATGACATGGGAAATTTTATCAATTTCAAGAAGGTTAATGGTGGGGATGTTAAGTTTGGTGATGGTAAGTTATCACAAATCTATGGAAAATGTGATATTATAATTGATTGAAAGAATAAAACTGAATATTTCCTTTATGTCAAAGGTTTGAAGCATAATATTCTTAGTTTTAGTCAAATATGTTGAAAAGGGTAAAAAATGATTTTTAGGCTAATGGATGTGACATCAAAAAAAGTAGGATCCAAAAGATTAGTTGTTGAAGGAACAAGGAAAACTAGTAAATTTTTTAGAATATTAAAGAAAGGCACTGACAAGTACAAAGGTAATTAACCGTTCAAATGTTTCAATTATTGAAGAATTAGTCAATTTGCATCTAAAGGTCCTTATAAAGAATCTAGTTATGATAAAAAAAGAGAAAATACCAAAAGAGGTTTCTATTGTAAGGAAATTAATTATTCCTCTGAAGATGAATATAAAGATTCAAATGATGAAAACCTTTTCATGTATTTTGGAAGGAAATAAAGAGAAATATTGGATAATGTAAGAAGTTGAGTACCTTGTAGAGAAAACAGTTTATTGAAAGATCAATGGTAGTATGAAATTCCATTCATGCAAAGGAAGAATAAAAAATATTGGATAATTGACAGTGGTTGTTATCACCACATGACTAGTGACATGGGAAATTTTATCAATTTCTAGAAGGTTAATGGTTGGGATGTTAAGTTTGGTGATGGTAAGCCATCACAAATCCATGGAAAAGGTGATATTATAATTGATGGAAAGAATAAAATTGAAGATTTCCTTTATGTCAAAGGTCTAAAGCATAATATTCTTAGTTTTAGTCAAATATGTTGCAAAGGATACAAAATTACTTTTCATGCAAATGGATGTGAGATCAAAAAAAGTAGGATCCAAAAGATTAGTTGTTGAAGGAATAAGGAAAACTAGTAATGTCTATCATCTAAAGGAGGATAATTGAAGGCTCTTCCTATTAGCTTAATTTGTACATCAATTTTGAAAATATGGTGAAAATAAGTTCGTCTCATGCAATGGGAGATATGCCTAACATAACCAAGCCTACGAATGCATTACACAAAGAATATTAGATGGGAAAGCGAACAAAGACTACTTTCAAAAGCAAGGAGTGTTATGTTTTAACACCATTAGATCTGATCCACATTGATCTATGAAAACCTACAAGGATAAGGATTCAAAAAGGTGAAAGGTAATCTATTTTTCTTATAGATTATTACACTAGAAATACTTGGGTTACATTCTTAAGAGAGAAATCAAAAGCCATTGATAAGTTTATGATTTTTTTAAAAAAAATTGAGAATGAAATGGATGTTAGGATGAAATGTTCAAGGCTAGATAAAGGATGTGAATTCACTCATGTATGTGTTTTAAAAGTTTTATGAATATCATGGAATTAGGAGACAATTTTCCACCCCTGGAACCCCTTAACAAAATGGGGTATTTGAAAGAAATAATAGGGAAATCCAAGAAATGGCTAGAGCTATGATGAAGAATGTTGACCTATCTAATATGTACTGGAAGGAAGCAATTCACACTATTGTTTATTTACATATTAGAGTGAATTTCAGGGTCAATAGCACTAGGACCCCATATGAACTATGGTATGGAAGGCCTACCACTATTAAATACTTTAGAATCTTTGGAAAAAATGCTACATCAAAACATATGGAGAAGACCTTGGAAAGTTTGATTCAAGGTGTGATGAAGGAATCTTTCTTGGTTACTCAACCAAGATCAAGGCATACAAGTGCTACAAAAAGAGATCATGAAAGATGATTAAAAGTGCAAATTTCAAAGTAGATGAAGATTTTTGTCAGATATCATATGAACCTAAAGTTTTTGGATTATAAATTCCTCCCTAGATTGAGGAAGGAGTAACGAGAATAAATAGAAGAGAAAGTGATGCAGGAGCATCCAGTGGTGTAAGGGCAATCCTGCATCACCCAAAAATAGTTAAATTTCAAGTTTCTCAGTCTTTAGATGTTTTTAAATTTTTGGATACCCTTTTCATCATAATGAAATTCCCAATTTATGGTTTTTATTTTCTATTCCTGGGTTGAAAGATATTGCAGTTTTAGTTTCCTAGATTTGCACCTAAAAATATTCTGAGTTAGATTTGAGGCAATTAGAGTTCCCAAAACGGCCCCAAAACTTTCCAAGATTGGTGTAGCAGAATTTGAGCACATTATTGACTTTGAGACCTTTCCAATGGTTCAAACGGTTCGCGAATTGGAGTCCCGAATCAAAAGTTATGGCCCTGGGAAGTTGGCGCACTTTCTAGAAGATACAATTGCAAATGTTCTTTTGAAATTTGAACTTCAAATTGTAATTTTTGGCGCCAAACCGCCTAAACTCAAATTTGAATGTTGTTTTCGCTCCAAACTAAAGAGGATCCCTATTTATGGGTGGGTTTCTAATTTTTGGGTAGCTTTTTGGGGACAAGCTCGCATATTGCGAAAGGGTTATTTTGTAGCTTTCTGTAACTTGCATGTGTTGTAGAACTTGGGGACCTGAGATCCTCTGCATGTAAGAAGCTCCATTTTCTGAATAATAAAATTATTCTCTTGTTTGTGGGTTATTTTTTATGTCCCGGGCTGCACCCTCATCAAGTGGTATTAGAGCGGGGTTTTCTTGAGCGTGTGGACAGATCGCCGATCATGAGGCAGTTCACACTAGGACCATGGTTATGGGTCAAGGTCAAGAAAGATGCCTCCAAGAGTGATGCCTAGTAGGCGTGGTGGTGCTAGAGGTGGTCAAGGCGACATAAATGCTGGTGGAAGAGATGCACTGGTAGCCCTCCAGAGATAGATTGATGCGTTACAAGAGCAGTTGAGAAGAGGGATGAACCCAAGCAAGGAAAGTGTGGATGAAGGAGAGGAAGAAGGTTCTGATGTAGAAGAGGAAGAAGAAGTAATTGATCAAGACCGAATGTGGCTAATAAGGGCCATTTCAAAGATCGGGAAAAGAACCAGAGCAAAAGTCCCCAATTATTTCGAAGTCTAAACCCGGAAGAGTTGATTGAATGGATCAATGAGCTAGAAGAATATTTTGAGTATGAGGAAATAGAGGACCCAGATCGGGTTAAGTTTGTGAAAATGAAGCTGAAGGGCCATGCCAGTATTTGGTGGAAAGAGGTCCAGTTGGAAAGAAATTGAAGAGGAAAAGGAAAGATCACCAGATGTGATCGCATGGTAGAGAAACTAAATAAAAAGTTCATACCAGTGGACTACGAGTTAGATCTGTTGAAGAAATTACAAGGGTTGAAGCAAGGAAGCAGATTTGTGAAAGAATATATGAAGATTTTCACAAGATAATCATCGAATGGGTCACACAGAGGCCAATAAGGAGAAGTTAGCCGATATCTTAATGGGTTATGACCAAGCATTCAGGAGGAGTTAAGCCTAGTCAAAATGACCACCATTGAGGATGTATATCAGTTTTATCTGAAGGTGGAAGAGAAGCTAAACAAAAGATATGATGGCAAGCAAAAATAACAAGGAGGTCAAAGTGGAAGGCGAAATGGAAGACCTTTAGGAAGCTAAAATGATGATGAAAAGAAAAGTGAAGATTTGGGTACCAGCCAAAGCCAAAGGAATGACAACTTCTATCGCTCTCATGATCAAAATAGTGGTGATCAAAGAGGTAGAGGACGAGGGAGATATGGACAAGGATCTGGAAGAGGTGGTTTCAAAGGAACGTGTTTCCAGTGTGGTGAAGAAGGGCATCGAGTCTATCAATGTCCACAACACCAAGGAAGGGTAGACAAAAGGCCAGAAGGTTGTGGAAGGGTTGCACATGTAGATGAGGAGGCCCAATCTGAATATTCAGATGATGCTGAAAGGGGAGAAGCCCTAGTGATTAGGAGAGCCCTGGTGACTAAGGAAAAGGAACTAGAACAAAGGAAGAATTTGTTTTGCACAAGGTGCAAGTGTGAAGGAAAATGTTGTGATGTCA